>PVIH01006038.1:0-116081 GCA_004025045.1 Sigmodon hispidus
CAAGTGGAGGACTCAACATCTGTCTTAATGCTCTTTGTAACCAAATGTGAGTATTGACTCTGAAGAGAAAAACACGTGTTCAAACGAGGAGAGGAAGCAACATCTCTCTTAATGCTGTGTGTAAGAAAATGTTTGTTCTGACGCTGAAGAGAAAAATCATGTGTTCAAACGAGAAGAGAAAGCAACATCTCTCTTATTGTTCTGTGTAATAAAACATGTGTATTGACATGAAAATAAAATACATGTGTTCAAATGTGGAGAGGAAGCAACAACTCTTGATGCTCTCTGTAAGAAAAGTTTTGTATTAACACTTAAGAAAAAAGCACATGTGTTCAAAGGAGGAGAGGAAGTATCATCTCCCTTAATGATCTGGGGAGCAAAATGTGACTATTGATGTTGAAGAAAAAGACACATCTGTTCAAATGATAGAGGAAGCAACATCTCTGTGGATGAAAACGTGTGTTTTCCCCCTGAAGTGAAAAACACATGTGATCAAATGAGTAAAGAAGAGGGTATGGTCACCCATTGTAGGCATAGTCAGTCTAAGTGGGTGTGTTCAGTCAATGTTGGCATGGCTTGGTGTGGGCATGGTGTGTAAAAGTGCATGTGTGTGGTGAGCCCCATCTGGCCTGCAGAATGACAAGTCAAGACACACACGATTCATCTCACATCACACTTTATTAGAATACAGCTCAGTTGAGAATGGTGGTAAGAATACCCCAAGCCTGAAATGTAGCCTGCTTATGTAGGGAAGCCGGGATGTGTGATTGGTGCCCAATGTAATGCCTCACTAGCATATAGCTGGTGATAGTTCCAAAGTAATACATCATTAGTATATAGCTGGTGATAGTTCCAAAGTACTACCTCGGTACCACATTGAGGGATAACATCAGATAGGTCATTACTCGACACCTAATTGGCATAAGCAGCAGAGATGCAATAGCTGTGGTCCAGCCAGTTGTGCAAGGGCCAACTGCACCCTACATCTCCCCCTTTTTCTTTTTCTAATGGCACAGACAGGATATAGGCCATACAGGTGTTCACCTCATGATGTACCCACCACTCAAAGGCTGCTTTCTGCTGCCAAAATCCCAGAGATACCTTCCTGTGTGCAAGGTCAGTGAGGGCTGCAGGGTGCAAAGGCCATCTCAGAGGAGAATGATTACCTATAGAGGTGCATTGGCAACTAAAGCCTCTCTGTGCAAGGGCAATCATTATAAGGCACTAAGGGCAGAGAGCCAGGCTACGAGGGAGTGCCCTGCATCAACAGCTAAGAGGCTCTGAGTGAGTAGGACCTTTTCATAACACACTCTGATATGAATACGGCAAACAAGCCAGAGGCAAAAAACAATCTCAAATAAACAGCAGACTTCAAAGTTTTCCACTTCTACACACTCCTTAAAAAAGGAAAGGGCAGAAGTGAGCCAAGAAGTAAAGTCCCCAAGTGTAACAGGCTCCAATATTCTAGCATTCAAATGAGTGAACTGGAAGTTTTGCTTGAGGATCATCTTTTTGGCCTCCATAGACCCTGAATCAGGGAAAGACGGTCAGAGGTATCCATATCAGCATCATCGTAAGACTCGTACTCAGTGCATCTCATCAGTCTTAATGGCACACAGACTGGCTTTTGATTCTGTAGAGAAACACATAAAGATCCCCTGTATCAAATGGTAACATGATCCAGGCTTCGCCATTGATTAGAAAGGACATCCTTCCACATAACTTAGCCTTGATTGTTGGGTTCTGATGTCATAGGACGTTTCGCAAGGGTTTCCTCTTATCATTTAAATTTAGAAAATTTATAGTAAATAACACAAAAGAAAGCTTTTGTTTGGGGGTGCAATTCTGTGTTATTCCACCTTTTTGTTTTTGCAGGAAGTCCTTGAGTGTACGATGTGCACGTTCTATTATCCCTTGCCTTTTTGGATTATAGAGCATGCCTGTGATATGTTTCACTTGCATTTTGTGACAAAATGAAGCAAAACTCTCAGATGCATAGGCTTGCTCATTGTCTGTTTTCAGTGTATCGTGCTTTCCCCAAGTGGCCCAAGCTTCAAGGCAGTAGGTAATGACATTGTGAACCCTTTACACAGAAAGAGGTGTAGCATGCATTACCCCAGAACATGTATCAATGGAGACACGCACATACTGAAGCTTTTCAAAGGATGGAATTTGGGTAACATCCATCTGCCAAATCTCAAGTGGAAAACATGCCTCTGGGATCAACCCCTAAATTCTGAGCAGGCAAGAATTGCACACAAGCAGAACAGCTTTTTACAATATTCCTAGCTATCTCCCTAGAAATTTTAAATTTAATTTTTAAAACAGCAGATGAAACATGGTATAAGCTATGAAACTCTCGCTCTTGTGTTTCTGAGTCCAATGCCACAAAAGGGCACGTTGCCACATTAACTTGTTCATTGGATTTTCCATAGGACCAGGTAACAAAGAGTGAGCTCAGATATGGGTAATATAAAAGGAATTGGATCAATGCAAAATCTCACCTCTCATTGCTTCTAAAAGTGAGGCTACCATACTAGAGGTTTTAATATAGCAATTTCTAAATTTTTAACAGCATTCACCACATATGATGAATCAGATTCCAAATTGAAAGACACAGGAAAACATTTAAAAACCTCTAAAACTACTTGCATTTTACTATTTGGGGAACATTTAGACGGCACTCAACAGTTACAGGTGAGCCTCCTTGCACCATTTAGGCTCCTTTCCCAGTCTTAGACTCATCCATGTAGATGAATAAGGCATTGCTCAACTGTTGCTCCCACATGATACGAGGGAACACCACAGGCTGCAGAACTACGAATCTTAAAAGTTCACACTTGGGTAAATGATTATTAATTGTATCAGAAAAGGCACAAACCAATATAGCCAATTCTGAGGTAGTGGCAGCCAATATCTCTACTTGTTCTTTTGTATAAGGGACTATAAGCCAGTCAGGTGTCTTGAAAAAAAAAATGTAATAGATTGTTTAATGCCTAATAACACAACCTCAGCTCTCATGGATGGATAGTGGGACAAAGTTCTCATCCCTGTGGATTTAGAATT
This sequence comes from Sigmodon hispidus, assembly GCA_004025045.1. Lineage (NCBI taxonomy): Eukaryota > Metazoa > Chordata > Mammalia > Rodentia > Cricetidae > Sigmodon > Sigmodon hispidus. Next base: position 3,067 of record PVIH01006038.1, read on the forward strand.
AACCCACAGTAGAGGCCCTTCTTGCCAAAGAACACCAGTAGGAAAGCCTAAAGTCAGGAGGATACACACCCAAATGGGTTGGATTCATCACAGCGCACCAACTGTGCCCTAGTAATTTCTTGCTCTAACTTTGAAAGTGCTATCTGAGCCTCTGGGTTAGATGGCATGGGGAACTAAGGTCTGGGCTTCCCTCTAAAATATCAAATAAGAGTTTAAGCTCAAAGCGAGTTAATTTCATATATGGCCGAATCCAATTTATATCTCCAAGCAATGTTTGAAAATCATTTAATGTCCTTAAGCAATTGGTCCTAATTTCTACCTTTTGTGGTCTAACATGGGCATTCTGAATAATAGCTCCTAAAAATTCAATAGCTCCTATCTTCTGTATCTTCTCTGGAGCAATAAATAAATCTTTATCTTTTAATTCCTTGGTTAATAAACTAAACGTTAATCCTAACAATTGCATAGAAGGGGCTGCTTCCAATTTTTCTTTAGAAAGAGGACACTGAGGTACCCATACAGCAGCAGTGGCCGTCCGACACTCTCTTGTACACTGCTCATAAACTAATTGCTTTACTAGCAGCAGTGCAGTTTCCACATCACCAAAAATTTGTCCTGCTCCATCAATTATGCAAGCTACAAAGTCAGAAAATGGTTCAGTGCTGCCCTGTATTATTATGGTTAGGTTCCCTTAGACCTCACACTCATTGGGGAGGGTTCACCAAGCCCTAATATTGATGGTGTTTATTTGAGTATAAACTTCCTCAGGATTTGCTGTCTGATTATTTACCCATTGTACTTACCCTAACAGCATATCTGCACTCCATACTGGCTGCCCATTGGCAGCGTTCTCATGGGCATATCTATGTTCTAGATCAGTCACAATTGACTTCCAGTCTAAATATTGCCCAGGATTGAGACAGGCTTTTGCTAAGCTACTCCAGTTACTAGGCGTCATGGCAGATCTACTAAATGCCTCAAACTGTGCTACTGTAAAAGACGCAGTAGTGACATAAGTGTGGACAGACTCTGCCATGGATTTCATTGTCTCAAAATCTAAAAGCTCGTGATACCTTTGCCCCTGGTTACCTTGATAAACTGGAAAACACGGCAGCACACTAGGATGTAGCTCAAGCAGGACTCTCTTCCACACTTTTGTGTTGTCTGGTGGCTAAGAACAGATGCCTTCACCAGGCTGGCAATACAGAGGGGGGGGAATAGGTGCAGTAGAGGAAACAAATCATCATTACTGACTCTGCCCCACTTGGCTGATTTTAACCCATCAATCTCTCCCACTGCTAGTAAGCAGAGTGGAATCAGAAAAAAAACCTTAATGAAGCAGCTCCTTAAGAGCCAAAAAAAATTGGACATGAGGTTAAAAACTTCATCCTTGTATAACCTTTAATTCCTACCTTAATGTAATGCTCACACCATTACTCTTCAACAGCTCTTTCAAAGCTGTTGCAATCGAGTGAGAGGAATTTACACCCATATCCTTGCCTATTTAATACTGTTTATATCCTAAACAACCCCAAACTACCAACAGGTTAGAACTGCTCATCAGGAGATGCCCGTTCTCTGCTTTTTTGTACAAGCAGAGTTTTCCTCCTTAAAGCAGGTCCCTCTATTTTCCTGTGAGAGTTACCGGTTAACCTTCCTGATTAAGGCAGTTCTGAATCTCTTTCAGACTCTACTGCAGCAACCTCACTGATGGTTCACTCCATGTGTCGAGTTCTGAATCATTCTTCTCTGCAGGGCGTGAAGGTTCCTGGGTTTTGGTGCCACTTGTGGCGAGCTGCTTTCTGTCCTGAAGAATGACGAGTCACCACATTCATGATTCTTCTCGGATCACACTTTATTGGAGTACAGCTCAGTTGAGAATTGCGGAAAGAAGACCCCGAGCTTGAAATGCAGCCTGTTAATGTAGGGAAGCCAGGATGAGTAATTGGTGCACACCTCAATGCCTCATTAGCATATAGCTGGTGATAGGTCCAAAGTAATACCTCATTAGCATATAGCTGGTGATAGGTGGTAAGGAGTGCCAAATTAGCATAAGCAGCACAGATGTAATAGCTAGTGTCCAGCAAGTTTGCAAGGGCCAACCGCGCCCTACTTAACTTCTATTTCAAAGTGGGCATGGACATGAAAAGTGTGTGTGGCCAGTCAAACTGGATGTGGCCAGCCATAGTGGGCTTGTTTAATTAAAGTATTTTTGGCCTGGTGAGAATGTGGTCAGTCAATTTCTGCGTTGCATGTTGTGGCCCTGGTCAGTCTCCCTGTCCATGTACAGTCACAGTAGCCGTGTGCAGGCAAAGTAAATGTTGCTTGGTATGGGTGTAGTCAGACAAAGTGGCTGTGACCTGTTGTAGTCGTGGTCACTCAAAGTGTGCATGGCTAGTTGAAATGGGCTTGGTCAATTAGAGTGGTTGTGGCCTGGTGTGGGTGTGATCAATCAAAGTGGGTGTGGACTATTGTGGTCATGGTCATTCACAGTGTCCATGGACAGCCAAAGTGGGTGTGGTTTTGTGTGGGCGTAGTCAGTCAAAGTGGGTGTGATCAATCAAAGAAATTGTAGCATGTTGTATCCGTGGTCAAAGTGGCCTTGGACAGTAAAATTAAGCGTGTTCAGTCAAATTTGGCATGGCTTGCTGTGGGAGTGGTGTGTCAAAGTAGATGTGCTCTGTTAAAGTGGGTGTGGACATGAAAAGTGTGTGTGACCACTCAAACTGGACGTGGCCAGTCATAGTGGGCTTGATTAATTAAAGTATTTGTGGTGTGGTTTGAGCGTGGTCAGTTAATGTGGGCATGGTATGTTTTGTCCATGGTCAGTCAAAGTGTCCATTTCAGTCACAGTGGCTGTGTGCAATCAAAGTAAGCGTGGCTTTGTGTGGGTGTAGTTAGACAAAGTGGCTGTGATCCAGTGAGGCCGAGGTCAATCAAAGTGGCTGAGGCCTTTTAAAGTGGATGTGGTTTGGTGTGGGCTTGGTCTGTCAAAGTGGGTGTGGTCAGTCAAAGAAAGTGTAGCATGTTGTATCCGTGGTCAAAGTGGCCATGGACAGTAAAAGTGGGTGTGTTCAGGCAAAGTTGGTATGGCTTGCTGTGGGTGTGGTCAGTCACCATTCAATTGGACAATCAAAGTAGGTGTGGTCAGTCACTGTGGGCATGAACAGTCAAAGTTGGCATGGCTTGGTGTGTGCATGGACCACCAAAGTGGGCATGGCCTGTAAAATTTTTATGGTCAGTCAAACTGGACGTGGTCTGTCAATGTGGGCATGGCCACTCAAAGTAGGCCTGTTTGGTTACTTTGTGTGGTCTGTCAAAGTGTGCATGCTGTTGTGTGGGTGTGGTCATTCAAATTGTTCGTGGCCAATCAAAGTTGCTGTTTCCGGTCAAAGTGTGCATGGTATTGTGTGGGCATTGTCAAATTGGTCATGGCCAAAGTGGGCTTGTTTAATTCAAGTATTCAAGGCCTGGTGTGAGCTTGGTCAGTCAATGTTTGTGTGGCATGTGGTGGCCGTGGTCAGTAAAAGTGTCCATGGCCAGTCAAAGTGGCCTTATTCAATCAAAGTATGAGTGGCTTGGTGTGGGCATGGTCAAACAAAGTGGCTGTAACCCGATGTGGCCGTGGACATTCAAATTGGCCTTGGCCAGTCAAAGTGGTCATGGCTAGGTGTGGGCGTAGTAAGTCAAACTGTGTGTGTCCAATCAAAATGGTCATGGCCTGTCAAAGTGAAGAATATAGGAAGTAACATGTTTCATAATGGTCTGTATAAGAAAATGTGTGTATTGATGTAGAAGAGAAAAACAGATGAGTTCCAACTAAGCAAGGAAGCAACATCTCTCTTAATGCTCTATGTAAGAAAGTGTGTGTATGGATGCTGAAGAAAAAAACACGTGTTTAAACGAGGACAGAAAGCAACATCTCTCTTAATGCTCTGTGTAAGAAAACATGAGTTTTGAAATTTAGGAGAAAAACACATGTGTTAGATTAAGGAGAGGAAACATCTCTCTTAATGCTCTATGTAAGAAAACGGGTGTATTGACACTGAAGAGAAAAACACATGTGTTTAAACAAGTAGAGGACTGAACATCTCTATTACTGATTTGTGTAAGAAAATGTGTGTATTGACCCTGATGAGAAAATGTCATGTGAAAACTAAGAGTGGAGGCAACATCTATCTTAATGCTCTTTGTAAGCAAATGTGAGTATTGACGCTGAAGTGAAAAACATGTGTTCAAAGGAGGAGGGGAAGCACCATCTCCCTTAATGCACTGGGTAGCAAAACGTGACTATTGATGTTGAAGAATAAAACACATCTGTTCAAATGATAGAGGAAGTAACATATATATTAATGCTTTGTGGAAGAAAACGTGTGTTTTACTGCTGAAGTGAAAAACCCATGTGTTCAAATGAGGTCAGTAAAGGGTGTGGTCAGCAAATGTGGGCGTAGTCAGTCTAAGTGGGTGTGTTCTGTCAAATTTGGTGTGTGTGTGGTGTGAGCATGGAACACCAAAGTGGACGTGGCCATTCATAGTTTGTATGGTCAGTCAAAATGCGTATGGTCTGTCAAAGTGGGCATGGACATGAAAAGTGTATGTGTCCAGTCAAAGTGGGCTTGTTTAATTAATGTATTCGTGGCTTGGTGTGAGCATATTCAGTCAATGTGGGCCTGGCATGTTGTGGTCATGGTCAGTCAAAATGTCCATGTCCAGTCACAGTGGCCTTGTGCAGTCAAAGTAAGAGTGCCTTGGTGTGGGCGTGGTTAGACAAAGTGGCTGTGACCTATTGTAGTAGTGGTCAGTGAAAGTGTGCATGGCCAGTTGAAATGGACTTGGTCAATTAAAGTGGTTGTGGCCTTGTGTGGGCGTGATCAATCAAAGTGGGTGTGGCCTGTTGTGGTCGTGGTCATTCAAAGTGGCTGTTGGCAGTCAAACATGGCATGGTTTGGTGTGTGCGTGGTCAGTCAAAGTGGGTGTGGTCAATCAAAGAAGGTTTGGCAAGTTGTGGCCATGGTCACAGTGGCTGTGAACAGCCAAATTGGGTGAGTTCAGTCTACATGGGCATGGTTTGTTTGGGCATGTTCAGTCAACATTGGTGTGGCTAGTTAACGTGGGCGAGGTCAGTCAATGTGGGCATGACCAGTCCACGTTGGCATGGCTTGGTGTGGGTATGGAACACCAAAGTGGACGTGGCCAGTCAACGTTTGTATGATCAGTTAAAATGGGTGTGGTCTGTCAACAAGGGTGTGGCCAGTTAAATTGTGTGTTCGGTCACTTTTGCGTGGTCGGTCAAAGTTGCATGGAATTGTGTGGGCATGGTGAGTCAAAGTGGTCATGGCCAGTCAAGTTTCGCATGGCCAGTCAAAGTGGGGGTGGTATTGTGTGGAAGTGTTCATTCATAGTGGCCATGGCCAGTAAAATTGGGCATAGTTTGGTGTGTGCGCTGTCAGTCCATGTGAGTGTTCAGTCATAGAAAGCGTGACTTGTTGAAGCCATGGTCAAAGTGTCTGTGGATAGTCAAAGAGGGTGAGTTCTCTCAAAGTAGGTGTGGCCAGTCAAAGTTGGCATGGCTGGTCAAAGTGGGAGTGGTATTATGAGTGCATGGTAAGTCAAACTGGACTTGGCGAAAGTGGGTTTTTTTAATTAAAGTATTCATGGCCTGGTGTGAGCATGGTCAGTCAATGTGTGCGTGGCCAGTCAAAGTGGTCTTATTCAGTCAAAGTAAGCGAGGCTTTGTGTGGGCATGGTCAGACAAAGTGACCGTGATCTGGTGTGGTAGTGGTCATTCAAAGTGGCCTTGGCCAGTCAAAGTGGGCGTGGCTTATTGTTAGCATGGTAAGTCAAAGTGGGCGTGGCCTGTCAAATGGAGAGTATAGGAAATAACATGTTTAGTAATGGTCTGTGTATGAAAATGCGAGTATCCACGTTGAAAATAAAAACACATGTGTTTAATCAAGGAGAGGAAGCAGCATCTCTCTAAATGCTCTGTGTAAGAGAGCTTGTATTGTTGCTGAAGAGAAAAACACATGTGTTCAAAAGAAGCAAGGGAGCAACATCGCTCTTAATGCTCTGTGTAAAATAGTGTGTGTATAAACACTGAAGAAAAAAACATTGTGATGAAACGAGAACAGAAAGCAACATCTCTCTTAAGGCTCTGTGTAAGAAAACATGTGTATTAATGTTTAGGAGAAAAACACATGTGTAAGATTAAGGAGAGGGAGCAACAGCTCTCTTAATGCTTGAAATGTGTATGGACGCTGAAGACTAAAAAAACCTGTGTTTAAACAATGACAGTACTCAAAATCTCTAATATTTTGTGAAAGAAAATGTGTGTATTGATGCTGAAGGCAAAAACACATGTGTTCAAACAAGGAAAGGAAGCAACATCTATCTTAATGCTCGGTGTAAGAAAATGTGGGTAAGGACGCTGAGGAGAAAAACACATGTTTTCAAACGAGGAGTGGAAGTAACATCTTTCTAAATGCTCTATGTAAGAAAACATGTGTATAGATGCTGAAGACAAAAACACATGTGTTAAAATGAGGAGAGGAAACAACATCTCTCTTAATGCTCTGTATAGGAAAACATTTGTATTGTTATGGAACAGAAAAACACACGTGTTTAAACAAGTAGAGGACTCAACATCTCTCTTAATGCTCTGTGTAAGGAAACATGTGTATTGAAGCTGAATGGAAAAAGACGTGTGAGAGCTTGGAGTGAATCCAACATCTCTCTTAATGCTCTTTGTAAGCAAACATGAGTATTGATGCTGAAGAAAAAAACACATGTGATCAAACGAGGAGAGGAAGCACCATCTCCCTTAATGCTCTGGGTAGCAAAATATAACTATAGACATTGAAGAAAAAAAAATCTGTTGAAACGATAGAGGAAGCAACATCTCTATTAATGCTCTGTGGAAGAGAACGTGTGCTTTCCCGCTGAATTGAAAAACACATGTGTTCAAATGAGGCCAGAAGAGGGCATGGTCAGCCATTGTGGGCATGGTCAGTCTAAGTGGGTGTGTTCAGTCAAAGTTGGCTTTGCTTGATGTGTTCATGGTCAGACAAAGTGGACGTGACCCGTTGTGGCCATGGACATTCTAATTTTCTGTGGACAGTCAAAGTGTGCTTGGCTAGGTGTGGTCATGTTAAGTCAAAGTTGCTGTGGCTAATCAAAGTGGGAGTTTCCCATCGAAGTGGAAAGTATAGGATGTAACATATTTCTTAATGCTCTGTGTAAGAAAATGAGTGTATCGAAGCAGAATAGAAAAACACATGTGTTCAAAAGAAGCAAAGAAGCAACATCTCTCTTTACGCTCTGTGTAAGAAAATGTTTGTACTAATCCTGAAGAGAAAAATGCATGTGTTCAATCAAGGAGAGAAAGCAACATCTATCTTATTGCTCTGTGCAAGAAAACATGTGTATTGACATTGAAAATAAAATACATGTGTTCAAACGAGGAGCTGAAGCAACATCCCTTTATATGCTCTGTGTAAGAAAAGTTGTGTATTAACACTGAAGAGAAAAGCACATGTGTTCAAAGGAGGAGAGGAAGCATCATCTCCATTAATGCTCTAGGTACCAAAACGTGATTAATGACATTGAAGAAAAAAACACACCTGTTCAAACAATAGAGGAAGCAACATATGCTCTGTGGAAGAAAACGTGTGTTTTCCCGCTGAAGTGAAAAACACATGTGTTCAAATGACACCAGAAGTGGGCGAGGTCAGCCATTTTGGGTATGGTCAGTCTAAGTGGGAGTGTTCAGTCAAAGTTGGCATGGCTTGGTGTGGGCATGGTCAGACAAAGTGGCCATGACCCGGTGTGGCTATGGACATTCAAAGTGCCTGTGGCCGGTCAAAGTGTTTGTGGCTTGGTGTGATCTTATTAAGTCTAAGTTGTGGCCAATCAAAGTGGGCTTGGCCCGTCAAAGAGGAAAGTATAGGAAGTAACATGTTTCTTAATGCTCTGTGTAATAAAATGTGTGTATCGATGCAGAAGATGTGTTTAAACGAAGCAAGGAAGCAACTCTCTCTTAATGCTCTGTATAAGAAAGTGTGTGTATGGATGCTAAAGAAGAAAAAAAACATATGTGTTCAAAGGAGGAGAGAAGCAACATATCTCTTAAAGCTCTGTATAAGAAAACATGTGTATGGACGCTGAAGACAAAAACACATGTGTTCAAACAAGTAAAGAAAGCAACATTTCTCTTAAAGCTCAGTGTAAGAAAACGTTTGTATGGAAGCTGACCAGAACAACAAGTGTCTTCAAATAAGGATTGGAAGCAACATCTCTCTCAATGCTCTATGTAAGAAAACATGTGTATAGACACTGAAGACAAAAGCACATGTGTTGAAACAAGTAGAGGAAGCACCATTTCCCTTAATCCTCTGGGTAGCAAAATGTGACTATTGACATTGAAGAAAAAAAAACATCTGTTGGAATGATAGAGGAAGCAACATCTCTATTAATGCTCTGTGGAAGAATACGTGTGTTTCTCCCTGCAGTGAAAAACTCATGTGTTCACATGATGCCAGAAGAGGGCATGGTCAGCCATAGTGTGCATGGTAAGTCTAAGTGGGTATGTTCAGTCAAATTTGGCATGGCTTGGTGTGACTTGGTGTGTAAAAGTGCGTGTGTGTGGCGAGCCACATTCTAGCCTGCAGAATGACAAGTCAAGACATGCATGATTCATCTCAGATCACAATTTATTGGAGTACAGCTCAGTTGAGAATGGTGGTAAGAATACCCCAAGCTTGAAATTCAGCCTGCTTCTGTAGGGAAGCCGGGATGTTTGATTGGTGCCAAACTTATTGCCTCATTAGCATATAGCTGGTGATAGGTTCCAAGTACTACCTCAGTAGCATATTGAGGAATAACATCAGAAAGGTCACTACTCGATGCCTAATTAGCATAAGTGGCAGAGATGCAATAGCTGGGGTCCAGCCAGTTGTCCAAAGGCCAACTGCACCCTACATCTCCCCCTTTTTGTTTTTCTAATGGCACAGACAGGATATAGGCCATACAGGTGTTCACCTCATGATGTGCCCACCGCTCAAAGGCTGTTTCCTGCTGCCAGGATTCCCGAGATGCCTTCCTGCATGCAAGGTCAGTGAGGGCTGCAGGGTGCAAAGGCCATCTCAGAGGAGAATGATTCCCTATAGAGGTGGAATGGCAGCTAAAGCCTCTCTGTGCAAGGGCAATCATTACAAGTCACTTAGGGTGGAGAGCCAGGCTACAAGGGAGAGTCCTGCATCAATAGTCAAGCATGCCTGAGTGAGTAGGACCTTTTCCTGACACGCTCTGATATGAATACGGCAAACCAGCCAGATGCAAAAAACAATCCCAAATAAACAGCAGACTGCAAAGGTTCCCACTCCCACCCACTCTTTGAAAAAGGAAAGGGCAGAAGTGAGCCAAGAAGTAAAGTCCCCAAGTGTAACAGGATCCAATCTTGTAACATTCAAACATGTGATCTGGAACTTTTGCTTGAGGATCATCTTTTCTTCCTCCATAGACCAATTCTCACTTTCCACCTGAATCAGGGGGAAGATGGTCAGGAGTATCCATATCAGCATCATCCTTAGAGTCGTACTCAATGCGTCTCGTCAATCTTGATGGCACCCAGACTGGCTCCTGATTTTGTGGAGAAACACATAAAGATCCCCTGGATCTAACGGTAACGCTATCGGGGCCTCACCATTGATTAGAAAGTACATCCTTCCACAAAACTTTGCCTTGATTGTTGGGTTCTGATGTCATATAACTTTTGGCAATAGTTTCCTTTTTACCATTTAAATTTAGAAAATTTATAGTGAATAAAGCAAAAGAGAGCCTTTGTTTGGGGGTGCAATTCTCGGCTATTCCACCTTTTGTTTTTGCAGGAAGTTTTTGAGCGTACAATGTGCACACTCTATTATCCCTTGAACTTGCGGATTATAGAGCAGACCTGTGATGTGATTCATTTGCATTTTGTGACAAAATGAGGCAAAACTCTTAGATTAATAGGCTGGTCCATTGTCTGTTTTCAGTGTATCGGGCTTGCCCCAAGCAGCCCAAGCTTCAAGGCAGTAGGTAATGACATAGTGAACCCTTTCCCCAGAAAGTGGTGTTTTTATGCATTAACCCAGAACATGTATCAGTGGAGACATGCACATACTGAAGCTTTCCAAATGATGGATCATGGGTTACATCCATCTGCCAAATCTCAAGTGGAAAAAATGCCTCTGGGATCAACCTCTATTTTCTGAGCAGGCAAGAATTGCATACAAGTTGAACAGCTTTTCACAATATTCCTAGCTCTCTCTCTAGAAATTTTAAATTTAGTTCTTAAAACATCAGTTGAAACATGGTATAAGCTATGAAACTCTCACGCTTGTATTTCTGAGTCCAATGCCACAAAAGCGCACATTGCCAGATCAACTTGTTCATTGGCTTTTGCCATAGGACCAGATAACAAAGAGTGAGCTCAGATATGAGTAATATAAAAGGAATTGGATCGATGCAAAATCTCAACTCATATTTCTGCTAAAAATGAGGCTACCATACTAGAGAGTTTAATATAGGAAATAAATTCTAAATTTTTAACAGCATTCACCACATATTATGAATCAGATAGCAAATTGAAAGACTCAGGAAAACATTTAAAAACCTCTAAAACTACTAGGCATTCTACTATTTGGGGAGCACTTAGACAGCACTCAACAGTTTCAGGTGAGCCTCCTTGCACCATTTAGGCTCCTTTCCCAGTCTTAAACCCATCCGTGTAGATGGTTAAGGCATTGCTCATGGATTGCTTCCACGTGATTCGAGGGAACACCATAGGTTGCTGTACTACGAATCTTAAAAGTTCACTCTTGTGCAAATGATTATCAATTGTACCGGAAAAGGCACAAACCTATATAGCCCATTCTGAGGTAGTGGCAGCCAATATTTCTAATTGTTCTTTTGTATAAGGAACTATAAGTTGGTTAGGTGTCTTGGCAAAAGATGTAATAGATTGTTTAATGCCTAATAATGCAACCTCAGCCGTCATGGATGAATAGTGGGACAAGGTTCTCATCCCTGTAGATTTAGAATAAATCCACATTAGAGGCCCTTCTTGCCAAAGAACACAAGTTGGAAAGCCTAAAGTGGGGAGGATACACATCCAAATGGGCTTGGATTCATCACAGTGCACCAACTGTGCCCTAGTAATTGCTTGCTCTACCTTTGGAAGTGCTATCTGAGACTCTGGGGTTAGTTGTCATGGGGAATTAAGGTCTGAGCTTCCCTCTAAAATATCAAATAAGGGTTTAAGCTCAAAGCGTGATAATTTCAAATATAGCCGAATCCAATTTATATCTCCAAGCAATGTTTGAAAATCATTTAAAGTCCTTAAGCAATTTGTCCTAATTTCTACCTTTTGTGGTTTAACATGGGCTTTCTGAATAATAGCTCCTAAAAATTCAATAGCTCCTCCCTTCTGTATCTTCCCTGGAGCAATAAATAAATCTTTATCTTTTAATTCCTTGGTTAACAAACTTAATGCTAATCCTAACAATTCCATAGAAGTGGCTGCTTCCAATTTTTCTTTCAACAGAGGCCACTGAGGTACCCATAGAGGTGCAGTGGCCATCTGGCACTTTTTGTACACTGCTCATAAACTAATTGCTTTACTAGAGGCAGTACGGTTTCCACATCACCACAAATTTCTCTTGCTCCATCCATCATTCGAGCTACAATGTCAGAAAATGGTTCAGTGCTGCCATGTATTATTTTGGTTAGGTTCCCTGAGACCTCCCCCTTATTGGGGAGTGCTCACCAAGCCCTAATATTGATGGTGTTTATTTGAGTATAAACTTCCACAGGATATGCTGTCTGATAATTTACCCATTGTCCTTGCCCTAACAGCATATCTACACTCCATGCTGGCTGCCTATTGGCAGCGTTCTCCCGGGCACGTCTATGTGCCAGATCATTCACAATTGACTTCCAGCCTAAATATTGTCCAGGATTGAGACACGATTTTTGCTAAGCTACTCCAGGTACTAGGCATCATGTCAGATCTACTCAATGCCTCAATGTGTGCTACAGTAGTGACATATGTGTGCAGAAAGACCCTGCCAGGGATTTCACTGTCTTAAAATCTAAAAGCTCATGATACCTTTGCCCATGGTTATCTTGAAAAACTGGAAAAGCCAGTGGCACACTTGCATGCAGCTCATGCAGGACTCTCTTCCACACTTTTGTGTTGTCCGGTGGCTAAGAACAGATGCCCTCACGAGGCTGACAATATGGATGGGTGGGGCAATTGGCACAGTATTGAAACAAATCATGATTACAGACTCCACCCCTCTTGGCTGCTTTTAACCCATCTATCTCTCCCACTGCTAGCAAGCAGAGCGGACTCAGAAAAAAACCTTAATGATGCAGCTCCTTAAGAGTCAAAAAAATTGGACATGAGGTTCAAAACCTCATCCTTGTATAACCTTTAATTCCTACCTTAATTTAACGCTCACACCATTACTCTTCAACAGCTCTTTAAAAGCTGTTGCAATCGGGAGGGAGGAATTTACACCCATATCCTTGCCTATATAAAACTCTTTATATAATAAACAACCCCAAACTAACAACAGGTTAGATCTGCTCGTCAGCAGATGCCCCATTCTCTGCTTTTTTCTATAAGCATAGTTTTCCTCCTTAACACAGGTACCACTATTTTCCTGTGAGACTTATCAGTTAACCCTCCTGATTACGGCAGTTCTGAATCTCCTTCAGTCTCTACTGCAGCAACCTCACTGACGGTCCACTCCTTGTATTGAGTTCTGAATCCATCTTCTCTGAGACGGGTGAATGTTCCTGGGTTTCGGAGCCACTGTGGCAAGCCGCTTTCTGGCCTGAAGAATGATGAGTCACCACATTCACGATTCTTCTCAGATCACAATTTATTGGATTACAGCTCAGTTGAGAATGGTGGAAAGAAGACCCTGAGACTGAAATGCAGCCTGCTAATATAGGGAAGCCGGGATGAGTGATTGGTGCATAATGTAATTCCTCATTAGCATATAGCTTGTGATAGGTCCAAATTAATACCTCATTAGCATATAGCTGGTGATAGGTGGTAAGGAGTGCCCAATAAGCATAAGCGGCACAGATGTAATAGCTAGGATACAGCAAGTTGTGCATGGGACAACCGCACCCTACTGGACTGCTGTGTCAAAGTGGGCATGGATATGAAAAGTGTGTGTGGCCAGTCAAATTGGACATGGCCAGCCATAGTGGGCTTGTTTAATTAAAGTATATGTGGCCTGGTCTGAGTGTGGTCAGTCAATGTGGGAGTGGCATGTTGTGGCTATAGTCAGTCAAAGATTCCATGTCCAGTCACAGTTCCCATGTGCAGGCAAAGTAAACATTGCTTGTTGTGGTTGTGGTCAAACCAAGTGGCTGTATCCTGTTGTAGCCATGGTCACTCAAAGTGTGCATGGCTAATTGAAATGGGTTTGGTCAATTAGAGTGGTTGTGGCCTGGTGTGGGCGTGATCAATCAAAGTGGGTGTGGCCTGTTGTGGTCGCGGTCATTCACAGTGGCTGTGAACAGTCAAAGTGTGCATGGTTTGGTGTGGGCGTGGTCAGTCAAAGTGGGTGTGGTCCATCAAAATATGTGTAGTATGTTGTATCTGTGGTCAAAATGGTAGTGGACAGTAAAAATGTGTGTGTTCAGTCAAATTTGGCATGGCTTGCTGAGGGTGTGGTGCATCAAAGTGAGTGTGCTCTTTCAAAGTGGGTGTGGACATGAAAAGTGTGTGTGGCCAGTCAAACTGGACATGGCCAGTCATAGGGGGATTGATTAATTAAAGTATTTGTGGCATGGTTTGAGCTTGGTCAGTTAATGTGGGCGTGGCATGTTGTGGCCATGGTCATTCAAAGTGTCCTTGTCCAGTCACAGTGGCCATGTGCAGTCATAGTAAGCGTGGCTTGGAGTGGGCATTGTCAGACAAAGTGACTGTGATACAGTGAGGCCGTGGTCATTCAAAGTGGCCGAGGACAGTCAATGTGGTTTGGTGTGGGTGTAGTCTCTCAAAGTGGGTGTGGTCAATCAAAGAAGGTGTGGCATGTTGTATCCTTGGTCAAAGTGGCCGTGGACAGTAAAAGCGCGTGTGTTCAGTCAAAGTTGGCATGGCTTGTGGTGGGCATGGTCAGTTAACATTGGTGTGGCCAGTTAAAGTAGGCTTGGTCAGTCACTGTTCACTTGGACAATCAAAGTAGGTTTGGTCAGTCACTGTGGGCATGAACAGTCAAAGTTGGCATGGATTGGTGTGTGCTTGGACCACCAAAGTGGGTATGGCCAGTAAAATTTTTATGGTCAGTCAAACTGGGCATGGTCTGTCAACATGGCATAGCCATTCAAAGTAGGCATGGTCAGTCACTGAATGCATGACCAGTCAAAGTTGGCATGGCTTGGTGTGGGCATGGACCACCAAACTGGACGTGGCCAGTAAAATTTTTATGGTCATTCAAACTGGTTGTGGTCTTTCAATGTGTGCAAGGCCATTCAAAGTAGGTCTGTTTGGTTACTTGTGTGTGGTCGGTCAAAATGTGCATGGTATTGTGTGGGCATGGTCAGTCAAAGTGTTTGTGGCCAATCAAAGTTGGCGTGGCCGGTCAAAGTGGGCATGTTATTCTATGGGCATAGTCAAACTGGTCATGGCCAAAGTGGGCTTGATTAATTAAAATATTCATGTCCTAGTGTGAGCGTGGTCAGTCAATGTGTACATGGCATGTTGTGCCCATGGTCATTCAAAGTGTCGGGGGCCAGTCAAAGTGCATGTGGCAAGGTGCGGGCATGATAAGTTAAACAGTGTGTGGCCAAGCAAAGTGGGTATGGCCTGACAGAGTGGAAAGTATAGGAAGTAACATGTTTCTTAATGCTCTGTGTAAGAAAATGTGTGTATTGATGCAGAAGAAAAAAAACACATGTGTTCAAATGAAATAAGGAAGCAATATCTCTCTTTATGGTCTGTGTAAGAAAACATGATTATTTATGTTTAGGAGAAAAACACATGTGTTAGATTAAGAAGAGGAAGCAACAACTCTCTAAATGCTCTGTGTAAGAAAACATGAGTATGGGCGCTGAAGATAAAAACACCTGTGTTTAAACAAGGAGAGGGCTCCAAATCTCTAATGCACTGTGAAAGAAATCATGTGTTTTGAATCTGGAGACAAAAATACATGTGTTCAAACAAGTAGAGGACTTCACATTTTTCTTAATGCTCCTTTTCTCTTCAGCGTCAAAACACACGTTTACTTACATAGAGCATTAAGATAGATGTTGCCTCCCCTTTTCGTTCTAACACATGTGTTTCTCTCTTCAGTGTCAAGACTCATGTTTTCTCACACAGAGCTTTAAGAGAGATGTGAATCCTCTACTTGTTTAAACACATGTTTTTTTGTCTTCATTGTCAATACACACTTTTTCTTACATAAAGCATAGAGATGTTGCTTCCTTTCCTTGTTTGAACACATATGTTTTTGTCTTCAGCATCCATGCACATGTTTTCTTATGCAGAGCATTAAGAGAGATGTTCAGCCCTCTCCTTGTTTAAACACAGTTGTTTTTATCTTCAGCGCCCATACATATGTTTTCTTTAACAGAGCATTGAGAGAGATGTTGCTTCATTGCTTCATTTGAACACATGTGTTTTTCTCTTCTGCTTCAATACGTGCTCTCTTACACAGAGCATTTAGAGAGATGTTGCTTCCTCTCCTTGTTTAAATACATGTGTTTTTATCTTCAGTGTTGATACACACATTTTCTTTCACAGAACATTAAGAAACATGTTACTTTCTATACTCTACACTTTTTTGGGCCACACCAACTTTATTGGCCACACCTTCTTTGACTTACCACACTCAGAACAAGCCACACCGACTTTGACTGGCCACGGCTACTTTGAATGACCACAGCCATACTAGATCACAGCCACTTCGTCTGACCATGCCTACACCAAGCCATGCTTACTTTGACTGAATAAGGCCACTGTCACTGGCCACATACGTTTTGACTGACCATGGCGACTACATGCCACGCACACCTTGACAGACCACGCTCACACCAGCCCACCAATTCTTTAATTTAACAAGACCAATTTGGCCAAGTACTGTTTGACTGACCATGCACACACAATACCACACCCACTTTGACCAGCCAGGGCAACTTTGACTGGCCACACCCACTTTTACAGAACTCGCCCACTTTGAATGTCCACGGCCACTTTGACCATGGCCACAACATGCCACGCATTGTTTGATTGACCACACCCATATTTACTGACCATGCCCACACAAAACCACGCCCATTTTTACTGGTCAAGGCCATTATGAAAGACCACAACCACACAATACCATGCACACTTTGACCATGCACAAGTGACCAAAATTGCCCACTTTGACTGGCCATGCCCATGTTGACTGGCCATGCCCACTTTGACTGAACTTGCCAACATTGACAGTCTATGGCCACTTAGACCACAGCCACAACATGCCATGCATTCTTTGATTGAATACACCCATATTACCTGACCACGCCCACACAAAACCACGCCAACATTTGCTGGCCATGGTCACTATGAATGACCACACCCACACTATACCCCGTCCAATTTGCCCGGCCACTCCAACTTTGACTGGCCATGAACACTTTGACTGACCACTCCCACACAATAACATGCACACTATGATCGACCATGCAAACTTTGACTGACCATACCTACTATGACTGAACTCGCCCACTTTGACTGTCCACAGCCACTTTGACCACAGTCAAAACATGCCATGCTTTCTTTGATTGACAACACCCTATTAAACTGATCATGCCCATACCAAACCACTCCCAATTTTACTGGCCACGGCCACTATGAATGACCATACACACACAACACCACGCCCACTTTGACCAGCCATGCCAACTTTGACAGGCCATGACAACTTCGACTTATGACGCACACACAATACCATGCATGTTTGACTGACCACACACAAGCGAACGAACATGCCCACTATGACTGACCACGCCCTTTTTGACAGACCACGCCCAGTTTGACTGACCATACAAACTTTGACTGGCCACGCACACTTTGGTGGTAGACACCCACACCAAGCCATGACAACATGGACTGGTCATACCCACAGTGACTCACCACGCCTACTTTGACTTGCCAGACCAATGTTGACTGAAGATGCCCACACCAACCATGCCCACTTTGACTGAAATCGCCCACTTTGACTGTTCACAGCCACTGTAACCATGGCTACAACATGCCACACATACTTTGATTGACCACACCAAATTTGAATGACCATGCACACAACAAAACATGCACACTTTGACTGGAAATGGCCACTATATATTATATGACCACAAGAGGCCATACACACTTTGATTGATCATGCCCACACCAGGCCACAACCACTTTAATTGACCCAGCCCATTTCCACTGGCCATACACAAATTGACTGACAACTGCTACCACAGGTCACAGCCACTTTTTCTGACCATGCCCACACCACGACAAACATGGTCGTGTCCATGGCCATTCAAAGTTTTCGTGGCCAGTCAAAGTGGCCTTATTCAATTAAAGTAAGCATGGCTTGGTGTGGGCATGCTCAAAGGGGCTGTGATCCAGTGTGGTTGTGGTCACTCAAATTGGCCGTGGTAAGTCAAAGTGGAGTGGCCAATCAAAGTGGGCATAGCCTGTCAAAGTGGAGAGTATAGGAAGTGACATGTTTCTTAATGCTCCATGTAAGAAAATGTGTGTAACGATGCTGACGAGAAAAACAAATGTGTTCAAACAATGAGTGGAAGCAACATCTCTCTTAATGCTCTATGTATGAAAATATTTGTATAGACACTGAAGACAAAAGCACATGTGTTCAAATGAGGAGAGGATACTACTTCTCTCATAATGCTCTGTGTAAGAAAACGTGTGTATTGACGCTGAAGAGAAAAACACATGTGTTTAAACAATTAGAGGACTCAACATCTCTCTTAATGATCTGTGTTAGCAAATGTGTATTAACACTGAAGAGAAAAAGACCTGTGTAAACTAGGAGTGGATGCAACATCACTCTTAATGCTCTTTGTAAACAAAAGTGAGTATTGTCACTGAAGAGAAAAACACATGTGTCCAAAAAAGGAGTGAAAGCATCATCTCTCTTATTGCTCTGTGTAAGAAATCATGTGTATTGTCATTGAAAATAAAATACATGTGTTCAAATGAGGAGAGGAAGCAACATCTCTTTTTATGCTCTGTGTAAGAAAAGTTGTGTATTAACCCTGAGGAGAAAAACACATGTGTTCAAAGGTGGAGATGAAGCACCATTTCCCTTCATGCTGTGGGTAGTAAAACATGACTATTGATGTTGAAGAAAAAAACACATCTGTTCAAACGATAGAGGAAGCAAAATTTCTAATAATGCCTTGTGGAAGAAAACGTGTGTTTTCACACTGAAGTGAAAAACACATGTGTTCAAATGAGGCCAGAAGAGGGTGTGGTCAGCTGTTGTGGGCATGGTCAGTCTAAGTGGGTGTGTTCAGCCATAGTTGGCGTGGCTTAGTGTGTGCATGGTGCGACAAAGTGGGTGTGCTCTGTCAAAGTGTGTGTGAACAAGAAAAGTGTGTGTGGCCAGTCAAACTGGACATGGTCAGTAATAGTGGGCGTGGTTAATTAAAGTACTCATGACCTGGTGTGAGTGTATTCAGTCAATGTGGGCGTGGGATGTTGTGGCTATAGTCAGTGAAAGTTTCCATGTCCAGTCACAGTGGCCGTGTTCAGTCAAAGTAAGCTTAGCTTGGTTTAGGCGTGGTTAGACAAAGTGGCTGTGACCTGTTGTAGCCATGGTCAGTCAAAGAATGCATGGCCAGTGGAAATGGGCTTGGTTATTTAAAGCAGTTGTTGCCTGGTGTGGGCATGATCAATCATAGTGGGTGTGGTCAATCAAAGAAGGCATGGCATGTTGGGGCTATGGTGACAGTGGCCATGGACAGTTAAAGTGTGCGAGTTCAGTCATAGTGGTCATGGCTTTGTGTGGGCATGGTCAGTCAACATTGGCATGACCAGTTAAAGTGGGCATGGTCAGTCACTGTTTATGTGTACAGTCCAAGTAGGAGTAGTGAGTCACTGTGGGCATTACCAGTCCATGTTGGCATGAATTTTTGAGGGCGTGGACCACAAAGTGGGAGTGGCCAGTCAAAGTTTTTATGGTCAGTCAAACTTGGCGTGGTCTATCAACATGGGTGTGGCTTTTCAAAGTGGGAGTGGCCTTTCAAAATGGGCGCGGTATTGTGTGGACTTGACCATTCATAGTGACCGTGGCCAGTAAAAGTGGGCGTGGATTAATGTGGTCATGGTCAGTCAAAGTGGGTGTGGTCAATCAAAGATAGTGTGGCATGTTGTGGCCATGGTCAAATTGGCTGTGGACAGTCAAAGAGGGCAATTTCAGTCAAAATGTGCATGGCCTGTCAACATTGGCATGACCAGTCAAAGTGGTTGTGTTATTGTGTGCACATGGTCAGTCAAACTGGACTTGGCCAAAGTCAGCTTGTTTAATTAAAGTATTCATAGCTTGGTGTGAATGTGTTCAGTCAACGTGTGCATGGCATGTTCTGGCCGTGGCCAGTCAAATTGGCCTTATTCAGTCAAAGTAAGCATGGCTTGGTGTGGGCATGGTCAGACAAAGTGACCGTAATCTGGTGTGGTCGTGGTCATTCAAAGTGGCCGGGGCCAGTCAAAGTTGGCGTGGCTTGGTGTGGGCGTGATGAGTCAAAGTGGGTGTGGCCAAGCAAAGTGGGCGTTTCCCGTCAAAATGTAGAGTATAGGAAGAAACATGCTTCTTAATGCTCTTTGTAAGAAAGCATGTGTATGGGCGCTGAAGATAAAAACAGCTGTGTATAAACAAGGAGAGGGCTCAACATCTCTAATGCTCTGTGCAAGAAAATGTGTATATTGAAGCTGAAGACAAAAACACATGTGTTCAAATGAGGAGAGGAAACAACATCTCTCTTAATGCTCTGTGTAAGAAAATGTGTGTATTGACCCTGAAGAGGAAAACACATGTGTTTAAACAAGTAGAGGACTCAACATCTCTCTTCATGCTCTTTGTAAGCAAATGTATGTATTGACACTGAAGAGAAAAACAAATATGTTAAAACAAGGAGAGGAAGCACCATCTCTCTTAATGCTCTGTGTTAGAAAGCATGTGCATGTATGCTGAAGCAAAAAACTCATGTGTTCAAATGAGGCATGATGAGGGTGTGGTCAGCCATTGTGGGCATGGTCAGTCTAATTGGGCATGGACAATCAATGTGGACATGATCATACACTGTGGGTGTGGCCTTCTGTGGTCATGCCCTAGTGTGTGCATTGTCACTCCATATATGTGTGGTCAGTCAAAGTGGGTGTGGTCACCCAAAGTGGACATGCCCTGGTGTGGGCATGTTCAGTCTATTTGGGCGTGGCTTTTTGTGGGCTTGGGCAGTCAACATGGGTGTGGCCTGTCAAAGTGTGCATGGACAGTGAAAGTGCTTGTCATCAGTCAATATGGCTGTGGCCAGTCAAATAGTATGTGGCCAGCCAAAATGTGTATGTGCAGTCAAAGTTGGTGTGGTTTCCCAATTTGGGTGTGGTCATTGAAAGTGGGTGTAGTCATTCAAACTTGTTGTGGCCAGTCTCTGTTGCTGTGGCTTGTCAATGTTTTTGTGGCTTGGTGGGGAGTCTAAGTGAGTGTGGTCACTCAATGTGGGAATGGTCCATCATTGTGAGTGTGTCCTGTTATGGGAGTGGCCTTGGGTGTGTATAGACACTGAAATTAAGTGTGGTCAGTCAAAGTGGGCATGGCCAGTCGAAGAGGGTGTGTTAAGTCAAAGTGGGGGTGGCTTGGTGTGGGCATGGTCAGTCAACATGCATGTGGCCAGTCAAAGTAGGCGTGGTCAGTCACTGTGGGCATGTCCAGTCAAAGTTGGCATGTTCAGTGAAAGTGGGCATGGCTTGGTGTGTGCTTGGCCCATCATAGTGGGCGTGGCCAATCAAAGTTTGTGTGGTCAGTCAAAGTGTGCGTGGTCAATCACTGAGGGTTTGGCCAGTCAAAGAGTATGTGGCCAGTCAAAATGGGTGTGTGCAGTCAAAGTGGGTGTAGTAGGTCAAAGTGTGCATGGTCATTGAAATTGGATGTAGTCATTCAAACTTGTTGTGGCCAGTCACTGTGGGCATAGCCTGTCAATGTTAGCATGGCTTGGTGTGGCCAGTCTAAGTGGGCATGGTCAATCAATATAGGCATGGTCGGTCACTGTGAGTGTGACCTGGTGTGGGCATGGCCTTTTGTGTACATTGTCACTGAAATTAAGTGTGGTCAGTCAAATTGAGCATGGTCAGTCAAAGTGGGTGTGGTCAGTCAAAGTGGGTATGGCATGGTGTGGGCATGGTCAGTCAAAATGGACATGGCCAGTCAAATTGGGAGTGGTTGGTTCAAAGAAGGCATTGTATTGTGTGGGTGTGGTCAGTCAAAGTGTGTGTGGCCAGTCAAATTGGGCTTAGTCAAGTAACTTGGTCGAGGCCTGGTGTGGGTGTGATTAGTTAAAGTGGGAGTGGCTTGGTGTTTGCTTAGTCACTCAAAGTGGCTGTGCCCAGTCAAAGTGGGCTTGGTCAACTAAAGTGGTCATGACATGCTGTGGGCATGATCAGTCCAAATGGCCATGGCCCATTGTGGCCATAGTCATTCAAAATGGCTATGGTCAGTGAAAGTGGGCATGTTTAGTCAAAGTGGGAATAGCTTGGTGTGGATGTGGTCAGTCACTGTTGGCATAACCAGTCAAAGTTGGCAGGGGTTGGTGTGGGTGTGGTCTGTCAAAGTGGGCGTGGCCACTCAAAGTTGTTGTGGTCAGTCAAAGTTGGTCTAGTAAGTCACTGTGGGCACGGTCAGTCAAAGAGTAGGTTGCCAGTCAAAATTGGTGTGGCTAGTCACTTGGGGCATGGCCTGTCAAAATTGGTGTGGCTGGGTGTGGCCAGTCCAAGTGAGCATATTCATTCTATGTGGGCATGGTCAGTCATTGTGGGTGTGGCCTGGTGTGAGCATGGTCTTGTATGAGCATGGACAATCAAATTGGTTATGGTCAGTCAAAGAGGGCATGGTAAGTCAAAGTGGGAGTGGTCAGTCAAATAGGTGTGTCCTGGTGTGGGTGTGTTCAAGCAAAGTGGCCATGGCCAGTCAAATTGGGTGTGGTCAGTCACTGTGTGTGTGGTCGGTGAAAGTGGGCATGGTGTTTTGTGGGTGTGGTGAGTCAAAGTGGGCGTGGCCAGTCAAAGTGGACTTTGTCAAACAAATTGTTTCTGGCCCGGTGTGTGGCTGGTCAAAGTGGGCATAGCCTGTTGTGGCCTTGGTCAGTCAAAGTGGGCCTGGTCAAAGTGGAGAGGATAAGAATTAACATGTTTCTTAATGCTCAGTGAAAGAAATTGTGTGTATGGACACTGAAGATAAAACACATGTATTTAAACAAGGAGAGGAAGCAACATCTCTCTTAATGCACTTTGTAAGAAAACATGTGTATTGATGTTTAGGAGAAAAACACATGTGCTAGATGAAGAAGTGGAAGCAACACCTCTCTTAATGCTCTGTGTAAGAAAGCATGTGTATAGGTGCTGAAGATAAAATCACCTGTGTTTAAACAAGGAGAGGAAGCAACATCTCTCTAAATGCTCTGTGTAAGAAAGTGTGTGTACGAACGCTGAAGAAAATAACACATGTGTTCAAATGAAAACAGGGCACAATATCTTTCTTAATGCTCTTAGTAAGAAAACGTGTGTATTGATGTTGAGGAGAAAAACACATGTGTTAGATTAACAAGTGGAAGCAACACCTCTCTTAATGCTCTGTGTAAGAAAATATGTTCATGGGCGCTGAAGATAAGAACACCTGTGTTTAAACAAGCATAGGGCTCAACATCTCTAATGCTCTGTGTAAGAAAACGTGTGTATTAACGCTGAAGAGAAAAACACATGAGTTCAAACAAGGAAAGGAAGCAACATCTCTCTTAATGCTCTTTGTAAGAAAACATGAGTATGGACGCTGTAGACAAAAACACATGTGTTCAAACAAGGAAAGAAAGCAACATTTCTCTTAATGCTCTGTGTAAGAAAACGTGTGTATGGATGCTGACGAGAAAAATAAATGTGTTCAAATGAGGAGAGGAAGTGACATCTCTCTTATTGCTCTATGTAAGGAAACACGTGTTTAGATGCTGAAGACAAAAACACATGAGTTCAAACGAGGAGAGGATACAACATCTCTCTTAGTGCTCTGTGTAAGAAAACGTGTGCATTGACGCTGAAGAGAAAACACATGTGTTTAAACAAGTAGAGGACTCCACATCTCTCTTAATGCTTTGTTTAAGAAAATGTGTGTATTGAGGCTGAAGATAAAAAGGCATGTGCAAACTAGGAGTGGAGGCAACATCTCTCTTAATGCTCTTTGTAAACAAACATGAGTATAGACACTGAAGAGAAAAACATATGTGTTCAAAAGAGGAGAGGATGCAGCATCTCTCTTAATGCTTTGTGTAATAAAATATTTGTACTGATGCTGAAGAGAAAAATGCATGTGTTCAAACAAGGAGAAGAAGCAACATCTGTTTTTATGCTCTGTGTAAGCAAAGCTGTGTATTAACATTGAAGAGAAAAGCACATGTGTTCAAAGGAGGAGAGGAAGCACCATCTCCCTTAATGCTCTGGGTAGCAAAACGTGACTATTGACGTTGAAGAAAAAAAACACATTTGTTCAAACGATAGAGGAAGCAACATCTCTATTAATGCTCTGTGGAGGAAAATGTGTGTTTTCCCGCTGAAGTGAAAACCATGTGTGTTCAAATGAGGTCAGAAGAGGGTGTGGTCAACCATTGTGGGCATGTTCAGTCTAAGTGGGTGTGTTCAGTCAAAGTTGGCATGGCTTGGTGTGGGTGTGGTGCATCAAAGTGGGTGTGCTCTTTCAAAGTGGACTTGGATATGAAAAGTGTGTGTGGCCAGTCAAACTGGACATGGCCAGTCACAATGGGCTTGTTTAATTAAAGTATTCGTGGCCTGGTGTGAGTGTGGTCAGTCATTGTGTGCGTTGCATGTTGTGGTCATGGTAAGTCAAAGTGTCCATGTCCAGTCACAGTGGTTGTGTGTAGTCAAAGTAAGCATGGCTTCGTGTGGGTGTGTTCAGACAAAGTGGCTGTGATCCAGTGTGGCCATGGCCAGTCAAAGTGTGCATGGTTTGGTGTGGGTGTGGACTGTCAAAGTGGGTGTGGTCAATCAAAGAAGGCGTGGCATGTTGTATCTGTGGTCAAAGTGGCCGTGGACAGTCAAAGTGGGAAAATTAAGTCAAAGTGGGCATGGCTTGGTGTGGGCATGGTCAGTCAACATTGGCGTAGCCAGGTAAAGTAGGCGTGGTCAGTCACTGTTCACTTGGACAGTCAAATTAGGCATGGTCAGTCACTGTAGGCATGACCAGTCAAAGTTGTCATGGTTTTGTGTGGGTGTGGACCACCAAAGAGGGTGTGGCCAGTAATAATTTTTATGGTCAGTCAAACAGGGTGTGGTCTGTCAAAACCTTTGTGGGCAGTCAAAGTATGAGTGTTCAGTTACTTGTGTGTGAACAGTCAAGGAGTGCATCATATTGTGTGGGTGTGGTCAGTCAAAATGTTTGTGGGCAATCAAAGTTGGCATTTCCAGTCAAAGTGGGCATGGTATTGTGTGGGCATGGTCACTCAAACTGGACGTGGCCAAAGTGGGCTTGTTTAACTAAACTATTTGTGGCCTGGTGTGAGCGTGGTCAGTCAATGTGAGCTTGACATGTTGTGGCCGTGGTCATTCAAAGGGGTCGTGGCCAGTCAAAGTGTGCGTGGCTTGATGTGGGCATCGTAAGTCAAAGTGAGTGTGGCCCATCAAAGTGGAGAGTATAGGAAGAAACATGTTTCTTAATGCTCTGTGTAAGAAAATGTGTGTATCCACTCTGAAGATAAAAACACATGTGTTTAAACAAGGAGAGGAAGCAACATCTCTGTAAATGCTCTGTGTAAGAAAGTGTGTGCGTGGACACTGAAGAAAAAAAAACATATGTGTTCAAATGAGGACAGAAAACAACATCTCTATTAATGTTCTATGGAAGAGAGCATGTATTGATGCAGAAGAGAAAAACACATGTGTTCAAACAAAGGAAGGAAGCAACATCTCTCTTAATGCTTTGTGAAAGGAAGTGTGTTTATAGACACAGAAGAAAAAAACATATGTGTTCAAACTAGGAGAGAAAGCAACTTCTCTCTTAATGCTCTGTGTAAGAAAACATGTGTATTGATGTTTAGGAGAAAAACATATGTTTTAGATTGAGAAGAGAAGCCAACAACTCTCCTAATGCTCTGTGTAAGAAAACATGTGTATGGACACTGAAGACAAAAACATCTGTGTTCAAATGAGGAGAGGACGCAACATCACTCTTAATGCTCTGTGTAAGAAAACATGTGCATTGACGCTGAAGAGAAAACACGTGTTTGAACAAGTAGAGGACTCAACATCTCTCTTAATTCTCTGTGTAAGAAAATGTGTGTACTGACGCTGAAGAGAAAAAGATGTGTGGAAACTAGGAGTGGAGACAGCATCTCTTTTAATGCTCTTTGTAAAATAGAGTGACTATTGATGCCGAAGAGAAAAACACATGTGTTCAAAGGAGGAGAGCAAGCAACATCTCTCTTAATGCTGTAAGTAAGAAAATGTTTGTACTGATGGTGAAGAGAAAAACACATGTGTTTAAACAAGTAGAGGACTCAACAGCTCTCTGAATTCTCTCTGTAAGAATACATGTGTATTGACACTGAAGAGAAAAAGACATGTGCAAACTAGGAGTGGTGGCAACATCTCTCTTAATGCTCTTTGTAAGCAAATATGAGTATTGACACAGAAGAGAAAAACATGTGTTCAATGGAGTAGAGGAAGCAACATCTCTCTTAATGCTGTGTATAAGAAAATGTTTGTACTCATGCTGAAGAAAAAAAATGCATGTGTTCAAAGGAGAGAAAGAAAAATCTCTCTTATTGCTCTGTGTAAGAAAACATGTATTGACATTGAACATAAAATACATATGTTCAAATGAGGAGAGGAAGCAACATCTCTTTTTATGCTCTGTGTAAGAAGTGTTGTGTATTAACGCTGAAGAGAAAAACACATGTCTTCAAAGGAGGAGAGGAAATACCATCTCCCTTAATGCTCTGGGTACCAATACGTGACTATTGACTTGAAGAATAAAACACATGTGTTCAAACGATAGAGGAAGCTACATCTCTATTAATGCTCTGTGGAAGAATACATGTGTTTTCCCGCTGAAGTGAAAAACACATGTGATCAAATGTGGCCAGAAGAGGACGTGGTCAGCTGTTGTAGCATGGTCAATCTAAGTGGGTGTGTTCAGTCAATGTTGGAGTGGCTTGGTGTGGGCTTGGTGCGTCAAAGTGGGTGTGCTGTTTCAAAGTGGTCGTGGGCATGAAAAGTGTGCTTGGCCAGTCAAACTGGACGTGGACAGTAATATTGGGCTTGTTTTATTAAAGTGTGTGAGCGTGGTCAGTCAATGTGGGCATGGCATGTTGTGGCTATGGTCAGTCAAAGTGTCCATGTCCAGTCAAAGAGTCCGTGTGCAGTCAAATTAGTGTGGCTTGGTATGGGCGTGATTAGACAAAGTGGCTGTGACGTGTTGTAGCCATGGTCAGTCAAAGTGTGCATGGCCAGTGGAAATTGGCTTGGTGAATTTAAATGATTGTGGCCTGGTGTGGACATGATCAATCAAAGTGGGTGTGGCATGTTGTGGTCATGGTCATTCATAGTGTCCGTGGCCAGTCAAAATGTGCGTGTTCAGTCACTTGTACATGGTCGGTCAAAGTGTGTGTGGTATTGTGTGGGAGAGGTCAGTCAAAGTGGTCGTGGCAAATCAAAGTTGTCATGGCCGGTGAAAGTGGGTGTGGTATTGTGTGGGCATGGACAGTCAAACTGGATGTGGCCAAGGTGGGCTTGTTTGATTAAAGTATTCGTGGCCTGGTGTGAGCATGGTCAGTCAATGTGTGTGTAGTATGTTGTGTCCATGGCCAGTCAAAATGTTCGTGGCCAGTCAAAGTGGCCTTATTCAGTCAAAGTAAGCATGGCTTGGTGTGGGCATGGTCAAATTGGCTGTGATCCAGTGTGGCCGTAGTCATTCAAAATGGCCGTGGCCAGTCAAAGTGTGTGTGGCTTGGTGTGGCCATGGTAAGTCAAAGTGGGTGTGGCCAATGAAAGTGGGCATGGCCTGTCAAAGGAGAGTAAAGGAAGTAACATATTTCTTAATGCTCCGTGTAAGAAAATATGTATTGATGCAAAAGAGAAAAACTCTTGTGTTCAAACGAAGCAAGGAAGCATCATCTCTCTTAATGCTCTGTGTAAGAAAGTGTGTGTATGGACGTTGAAGGAAAAAAACATATGTGTTCAAACGAGGAGAGAAAGCAATATCTCTCTTAATGCTCTGTGTAAGAAAACATGTGTATTGATGTTTAGGAGAAAAACACATCTGTTAGATTAAGGAGAGGAAGTAACACCTCTCTTAATGCTCTGTGTAATAAAACGTGTGTAGGAACACTGCAGACAAAAACACATGTGTTCTAACAAGGAAAGGAAGCAACCTCTCTCTTAATGCTCTGGGTAAGAAACATGTGTATTGATGTTTAGAATAAAACCACATGTGTTAGATTAAGTAGTGGAAGCAACAACACTCTTAATGCTCTGTGTAATAAAACATGTGTATGGGCGCTGAAGATAAAAACACCTGTGTTCACTCAAGGAAAGGAAGCAACATCTCTCTTAATGCTCTGTGTAAGAAAACCTGTGTATGGACGCTGAGGAGAAAAACAAATGTGCTCAAACAAGGAGTGGAAGGGACATCTCTCTTTTCTCTATGTAAGAAAACATGTATATACACGCTGAAGACAAAAATAAATGTGTTCAAACGAGGAGAGGAAACAACATCTCTCTTAATGCTCTGTGTAAGAAGAGTTGTATATTAATGCTGAAGAGAAAAACAAATGTCTTCAAAGGAGGAGAGGAAACACCATCTCCCTTAATGCTCTGATTAGCAAAATGTAATTATTGACATTGAAGAAAAAAACACATCTGTTCAAACGATAGAGGAAGCAACATCTCTATTAATGCTCTGTGGAAGAATACCTGTGTTTTCCCACTGAAGTGTAAAACACATGTGGTCAAATGAGGCCAGAAGAGGGCATGGTCAGCTGCTGTGGGCATGGTCAGTCTAAGTGGGTGTGTTCAGTTAATGTTGGAGTGGCTTGGTGTGGGCGTGGTGCATCAAAGTGAGTGTGCTCTGTCAAAGTGGGCGTGGACATGAATAGTGTGTGTGGCCAGTCAAACTGGACTTGGCCAATCATAGTGCGCTTATGTTATTAAAGTATTCGAGGCCTGGTGTGAGCGTATTCATTCAATGTGGGCATGCATATTGTGGCCATGGTCAGTCAAAGTGTCAATGTCCAGTCACAGTGGCTGTGTGCAGTCAAAGTAAGAGTGGCTTGGTGTGGGCGTGGCCAGACAAATTAGCTGTGATCCAGTGTGGTCGTGGTCATTCAAAGTTGCCAAGGATAGTAAAAGTGGGTGTGTTAAGTCAAAGTCGACATGACTTGGTGTGGGCATGGTCAGTCAACATTGGCGTTTCCAGTTAAAGTAGGTGGGGTCAGTCACTGTTCACTTGAACAGTAAAAGTAGGCATGGTCAGTCACTGTGGGCATGACCAGTCAAAGTTGGCATGGCTTTGTGTGGGCATGGACCACAAAAGTGGGCCTGGCCAGTACAATTTTCATGGCAGCCAAACTGGCCGTGAACTGTCAATGTGAGTGTGGCCAGTGAAAGTGTGCATGTTCGGGTTCTTGTGTGTGGTTGGTCAAAATGTGCATGGTATTGTGTGTGCGTGGTAAGTCAAAGTGGTCATGGTCAATCAAAGTTGTCATGGCCAGTCAATGTGAGCGTGGTATTGTGTGTGCATGGTTGTTCAAATTGGACGTGGCAAAAGTGGGATTGTTTAATTAAATATTCGAGGCCTTTTGTGAGCATGGTGAGTCAATTTGTATGTACCATGTTCTGGCAGTGGTCAGACAAAGTGTCCTTGGCCAGTCAAAGTGGCCTTATTTAGTCAAAGTAAGCATGGCTTTGTGTGGCCATTGTCAGACAACGTGGCCCTCACCTGGTGTGGCCGTAGTCATTCAAAGTGGCCATGGCAAATCAAAGTGTGAGTGGCTTAGTGTTGGTGTGGTAAGTAAAAGTGGGTGTTGCCAAACAAAGTAGGCATGGCCTGTCAAAATGGAGAGGATAGGAAGTAACATGTTTCTTAATGCTCTGTGTAAGAAAATGTTTGCATCAATGCAGAAGAGAATATCACATGTGTTCAAACGAAGCAAGGAAACAACATCTCTCTTAATGTTCTGTGTAAGTAAGTGTGTACATGGACGGTGAAGAAAAAAACATGTGTGTTCAAACGAGGACAGAAAGCAACATCTCTCTTAATGCTCTGTGTAAGAAAACATGAGTATTGAAGTTAAGGAGAAAAACACATGTGTTAGATTAAGAAGAGGAAGCAAAAACTCTCCTAATGCTCTGTGTAAGAAAACATGTGTATGGGTGCTGAAGGTAAAACCACATGAGTTTATACAAGGAGAGGAAACAACATCACTCTTTATGCTCTGTGTAAGTAAACATGTGTATTGACACTGAAGAGAAAAGCACATATGTTTAAACAAGTAGATATCTCGACATCTCTCTTAATGCTCTGTGTAAGAAAATGTGTGTCTGGATGCTGAAGAGAAAAAGATGTGTGCAAGCTCTGAGTGGAGGCAACATTTCTCTTAATGCTCTTTGTAAGCAAACATGAGTATTGACGCTGAAGAGAAAAACACGTGTTCAAAGGAGGAGTGTAAACAACATCTCTCATAATGCCGTGCATAGGAAAATGTTTGTACTGATGCTGAAGAGAAAAATTCATGAGTTCAATCAAGGAGAGAAAACTACATCTCTCTTATTACTCTGTATAAGGAAACATGTGTATTGACATTGAAAATAAAATATATGTTGATTGACCACACCCCCATTGACTTATCAGAACAATTTTGTCTTTCCACTCCCACTTTGAATGGCCACACCCAATTTCACTAACCATGCCCACTTTGAGTGACTACATAGACTTTAAGTGACAACGGACACAGGAGGCCATACCCACAGTGTCTGACCACTCCGACCATGACTGTCCACGCCCACACAAAGCCACACCCACAGTGCCTTACCACTCCCACCATGATTACCATGCCCACAGTGACCGACAATGCTGACTTTGACCATGCACACTTTGAATGACCACTGCCATAGTGACTGACCATGCCCACATTGATTGACCACGTCCACCTTGACCGACCACAACCACTTTTACCGGCCACACCCACCAGGTCGACCATGCCCACTTTAGCTGGCCACATCCAATTTGATTGACCATGCCTGCTTTGACTGGCCATGCTCACTTTGATGGACCACACCAACACCAAGCCACACCCACTTTGACTGACCACACACACTTTGAACAACCACGCCCACTTTGACTGACCATGGCCACTTTGACTGGCCATCCCCACATTGACTGACCGCACCCAAACTGAATGACCATGCCCACTTTGACTGAAGACGACCACACAAGACCACACCCACTATGACTGGGTATGCCCACTTTGACTGGCCAAGACCACATTGACTGACCATGCCCACTTTGACTGGCCATGCCCACATTGACTGTACATGCCCACTTTTATAGACCACGCCCACTTCGATTAGCCACACTATGATTGACTGAGCAGGCCCACATTGACTGAATATGCCCACTTTGACTGACCACGCCCATAGCATGCCACACTCACAGTGACTGACCACATCCACTTTGACTGACCATGCACACTTTGAGTGACCATGCCCAAACAAGACCTCGCCTACTTAGACTGACCATGCCCACAGTGACTGACTATGCCCACAATAGGCCATGCCCACTTTGATTGACCTTACCCACTTTGACTGGGCCCACACAGAGTGACTGACCATGCCCACACCAATCATTCCCACTGGGACTGTCAATGCCCACAGCAACTGACCATACCCACTTTCACTGACCATGCCAACTTTGACTGGCCACACCCACATTGACTGACCATGCCCATTTTGTTCGGCCACGACCACACCAAGCCATGCCCACTTTGACTGAACACACCCACTTTGACTGGCCATGCCCATAGCAGTCCTCGCCCACAGTGATAACCTCGCCCACAGCAGCAAAATAAATAAGAAAGTTAAACGTAAATATAAAACTATATATTAAGCGATCATAATGAGCTGGTGTGGATCAAACCGAGTTTGACTGATCATGTCCACTTTAACTGACGACTGGAACATTGACTGACCATGCCCCCATCAGGCCTCGTTTGAACACATGTGTTTTTCTCTTCAATGTCAATACATACGTTTTCTTACACAGAGCACTAAGAAAGATGTTGCTTTCTCTCCTCCATTAACCACATGTGTTTTTGTCTTAAGCGTCAATACACACATTTTATTAAACAGAGCATTAAGAAAGATGTTGATTCCTCTCCTTGTTTGAACAAATGTGTTTTTCTCTTCAGCGCCAGTACACACGTTTTCTTACAGAGAGCAATAAGAGAGATGTTGGTTCCTGTCCTCATTTGAGCACAAGTGTATTTGTCTACAGTGTCAATACATGTTTTCTTACAAAGAGCATCAAGGGAGATGTTGCTTCCTCTCCTTTTTTTAAACACGTGTTTTTCTCTTCAGCGAGAATACACACGTTTTCTTACACAGAGCATTTAGAAATGTTGATTACACTCCTCACCACATAGACGGGCCATGCCCACTTTGACCAACCATACCCACTTTGTCTGACCACACCCACTTTGACTGACCATGCCCACATTGATTTACCACGCCCATATTGAATGACCACATCCACTTTGACGGAAGACGCCCACACAAGACCACACCAACTTTCACTGGGTATGCCTACTTTGACTGGCCAAGCCCACAGTGACTGACCATGCCCACATTTAATGACAATGCACAATTTGATGGACTAAGGAAATACCAAGCTACACCCACTTTGACTGACCACACCGACAGTGAGTAATCATGCCAATGTGACTGAGCACGCATGGTTTGGCTCACCATGCCCACTTTGACTGGCCATGCCCACATTGAGTGTACATGTCCAGATTGATAGACCATGCCCACTTCGACTAGCCACACTATGATTGACTGAGCAGGCCCATTTTAACTGAACATGCCCACTTTGACTGACCACCCCAACAGTGACTGACCACACATGCTTTGGCTGACCACGCACACTTTGACTGGCCATGCCCACATTGACTTTACATGCTCAGTTTGATAGACCACGCACACATCAACTAGCCACACTATGATTGAACCAGTAGGCCCACTTTACCTGAACATGTTTTCTTACACAGATCATTAAGAGCGATGTTGCTTCCTCTCCTTGTTAAATACACTTGCTTATATCTTCAGCGTCAATGCACACGTTTTCTTACACAGAGCATTAAGAAGGATGATGCTTTCTCTCTTCTCCACTTTGATGAGCCACGCCCACTTTGACTGACCATGCCCACATTGACATATCACACCCACACCAATCCATGCCCACTTGACTGGCCATTCACACACCAGGCCACACCCACTTTGAATTCAATGCACACAAAAGGTCAAACCCACACTAGGCTATGTACACAATGACTGACCCCATCAAATTTGGCCATGTCCACCTTGAATGACCACACCCACTTTGACTAACCATGTCCACTTTGACTAACCATGCACACTTTGAATGTACACGCCCACATGATGTAAGCAAGCCCACTTTGACTGGTCAGGCCCACATTGACTGACTATGTCCACTGTGACTGTCCATGTCCACAAAAGGTCACGCCCACCTCAGGGCTCTTTTTACCACATGTATTTTATCTTCATTGTCAATACACACGTTTTCTTACACAGAGCAGTAACGAGGATGTTGCTCTTTGAACACATGCGGTTTTCTCTTCAGCATCAATACACACGCTTTCTTCCCCAGGGCATTAAGAGAGATGTTGCTTCCTCTCCATGTTTGAACACATACGTTTTTGTCTTCAGCCACATTACACACATTTTCTTACAAAGTGCATTAAGAGAGATTTTGCTTCTAGTTCTTGTTTGAACACATGTGTTTTTGTCTTCAGTGTCAATTCACACGTTTTCTTTCACAGAGCATTAAGAGAGATGTTCCTACCTCTCCCTGTTTGAACACATGTGTTTTTCTCTTTAGTGGCAATACACATTTTTTTTACACAGAGCATTAAAATAGATGTTCCTTCCTGTCCTCGTTTAATTACATGTGTTTTTGTCTCCAGCATCAATACACGTTTTCTTTCACAGATCATTAAGAGCGATGATGCTTCCTCTCCTAGTTTAAATACACGTGTTTTTATCTTCAGCTTCAAAGCACATGTTTTCTTACACAGAGCATTTAGAAAGTTGTTGCTTTCTCTCCTCTCCACTTTGATGAGCCACGCCCACTTTGACTTACCATGCCCACTTTGACATATCAGACCCACACCAATCCATGCCCACTTGACTGGCCATTCACACATCAGGCCACACCCACTTTGAATTCATTGCACACAAATGGCCACACCCACACTAGGCCATTTACACAATGACTGACCCCACCCACTTTGTCCATGTCCACTTTGACTGACCACACCCCTTTTGACTGGCCATGCCAACGATGAATGACCATGCACAATTTGACTGACCACACCCAGTATGAGTGACCACGCACACACAAGGCTATGTCCACAGTGAATTACCACCCCCACAGTGACTGACAACTCCCATTTTGACTGAGCAGACCAACTTTGACTTGCCATGCCAACTTATTCTTGCCACACACACATTGACCACATCAACACCAGGTAATGACCACTGTGACTGACTATGCCCAAATTGACTGACCACGCACACTTTGCCTGAGCATGCCCTCTTTGACTGGGCATGCCCATTTTGACTGACCATGCCCATGCAGGACCACAGCTACTTTGACTGATCATGCCCATTTTGACTGGCCAAGACCACAGTGACTGACCACACCCACTTTGAGAGGCCACTCCAATTTTTACAGACCATACCAACACCAAGCCACATGCGCATTGACTGACCACACCCACAGTGACTGACTAAGTCCACTTTAAGTGACCACACCCACACCAGGTCATTCATGCAGTGACTGACCATGCCCACACCTGACCACTAAATAAGGAAGGTTTAAGCTAAGTATAAAGCTATGTATTATAGTGATTAGTTTAAGCTGGTTTGGACCAAGCCTACTTTGACTGACCACACACACATTGACTGACCACACACACACAAGACCATTCCCACATTGACTGCCCACAACAATTTTGACTGGCCATTCCCATTTTGACTGACCACGCCTACTTTGACTGACTGTGATCAATTTGACTGACCATGCCGACAGTGACTGACCACACACACAGTGACTTACCACGAACACACAAGACCATTCCTACTTTGATTGCCCCCAACAACTTTGACTGGCCATGCTCCCTTTGACTGGCCATGCCAACTTACGAACAAGGCCCACACCAACCCACATCCACTTTGACTGTCCAAACCCACACAAGGTCATGCCCACTGTTTCTGACTATGCCCACATTGAATGACCACACCCACTCCGGACCTCACCTACAGTAACTGACCACGCCCACATTGATTCATCATGCCCACTTTGCCTGTGTATGCCCACTTTGCCTTTTTTGCATATTTTGACTGACTATGCCCACCCAAGGCCACACCTACTTTGACTGACCATGTCCACTTTGAGTGGCTATGCACACTGTGAATGACCATGACCATATTGACTGGCCACACCCATTTTTACAGACCACACCAACAACAAGCCACATGTGTGTTGACTGAGCACTCCCACAGTGACTAAATATGCCCACTTTGACTGAAAACGCCCACTTTGTCTGTCCATGCCCACAGTGACTGACCATGCCCACGTAGACTGACCATGCCCATTTTGTTGGACCATGACCACACCAAGCCACGCCCACTTTGACTGAACACACCCACATTGACTGGCCATACCCATAGCAGGCCAAGCGCACAGTGATAACCTCATCCACAGCAGCAAAATAAATAAGAATGTTAAACCTAAATATAAAACTATATATTAAGCGATCATTATGAGGTGGTGTGGATCACACTGAGTTTGATTGACCATGTACACTTTAAGTGACCACTGGAACATTGACTGACCATGCCCCCATCAGGCCTTGTTTGAACACATGTGTTTTTCTCTTCAATATCAATACACACGTTTACTTACACAGAGCATTAAGAAAGATGCTGCTTTCTCTCCTCGATTAACCACATGTGTTTTTGTCTTAAGCGTCAATACACACATTTTATTAAACAGAGCATTAAGAAACATGTTGATTCCTCTCCTCATTTGAACAAATGTGTTTTTCTCTTCAGCACCAGTGCACACGTTTTCTTACAGAGAGTATTAAGAAGATATTGGTTCCTGTCCTTGTTTGAGCACACGTGTATTTGTCTACAGCATCAATACACGTTTTCTTACAAAGTGCATCAAGGGAGATGTAGCTTCCTTTCTTTTTTTTAAACACATGTTTTTCTCTTCAGGGGGAATACACACGTTTTCTTACACAGAGCATTTAGAAAGATGTTGATTCCACTCCTCTCCACACTGAGGGGCATGCCCACTTTGCTTGACCACATCCACTTTGACTGACCACACACACTTTGAGTTACCATGAACACACAAAACAACACCCAAAGCAGAACACACTCACAGTGATCAACCATGTCCACATTGAGTGAACACACCTACTTTGGCCCCTCCCACTTTGATCGACCATGCTAACTTTTAATGAAAATGCTCACTTTGACCACGCCCACACAAGACCACACACACACTTTGTGTCTGCCTACTTTGAGTATGCCCACAGTGACTGATCAAACCCACTTTGAGTGACCATGAACCCAGAAAACCACACTCACATCAGGACACACTCACAATGACTGACCATTCTCATATTGAGTGACCATGCCCACTTTGACTGGCCTTTCCCACATTGACTGACCTTGCCCACTTTGAATGACCATGACCACTTAGGCAGCACTCATCCTCAGAAGACCACAACCACTTTGACTGGACACTCCCTTTATGATTGGCCACTCCTACAGTGACTGACCATGCCCACAGTGGTTGACCACGTCCACCTTGACTGTGCACAACCACTTTTACTGGCCATGCACACTAGGCTGAGCACGCACACTTTAGCTGGCCACATCCACTTGGACTGAGCATACCCACTTTGTCTGTCCACAAAAAGAGTGACAGACCATGCCCGCTTTGACTGGCAATGCTCACTTTGATGGAAGACACACACACCAAGCCACACCCACATTGATCGACCACACTCACTTTGACTGACCATGCCCACTTTGACTGGCCATGCCCTCATTGACTGAACACGCCCACATTGAATGACCATGAACACTTTGACTGAAGACTCCCACACAAGACCACACCCACTTTGAATGGGTATTCCCACTTTGACTGGCCAAGCCCACAGTGACTGACCATGCCCACTGTTACTGGCAATGCCCAATTTGATAAACTAAGCAAATACCAAGCAATGCCCAATTTGACTGACAACACCCACAGTGACTGACCATGCACACAGTGACTGACCAGACCCACTTTGACTGACCATGCCCACTTTCACTGGCCATGCCCACATTGAATGACCACGCCCACTTTGATGAGTATGCCCACACTGACTGGCCAAGCCCACAGTGACTAACCATGCCCACTGTTACTGGCAATGCCCATTTTGATGGACTTAGGAAATACCAAGCCATTCCCACTTTGACTGACCATGCCCACAGTGACTGACCATGCCCACAGTGACTGACCAAGCATGCTTTGTCTGACCATGCCCACTTTGAATGGCCATGCCCAAATTGACTGTACACGCCCAGTTTGATAGACCACACCCACTTTGACTAGCCACACTATGATTGACAGAGCAGGCACACATTGACTGAACACGTTCACTTTGAGTGACCACGCCCACAGCAGACCACACCCACAGTGACTGACCAGGTCCACTTTGACTGACCATGCACACTTTGAGTGACCAGGCCCACACAGGACCTCACCTACTTAGACTGACCACACCCACAGTGACTGACTATTTCCAGACCAGTCAATGCCCCCTTTGATTGATGTAACCCACTTTGCATGAGCCCACACACACTGACTGACCACGCCCACACCAAGAATGCTCACTTTGACTCTCATTGCCCACAGCAACTGACCACACCCACTTTGACCACATCCACTTTGACTGGCCACGCCCACAGTGACTGACCAGGACCACTTTGACTGACCATGCCCATTTTGTTGGACCACGACCACACTAAGCCACATCCACTTAAACTGAACACAACCACTTTGACTGGCTATGGCCATAGCAGGCCACGCCCACAGAGATAACCTCGCCCACAGCTGCAAAATAAATAAGAAAATTAAACCAAAATATAAAACTATATAAAGCAATCATTATGAGCTGGTGTGGATCATACCGAGTTTGAATTTAACTGACCACTGCAACATTGACTGACTATGCGCCAATCAGGCCTTGTTTGAACACATGTGATTTTCTCTTCAATGTCAATACACAGGTTGTCTTACACAGACCATTAAGAAATATGTTGCTTTCTCTCCTCGATTAACCACATGTGTTTTTGTCTTAAGCATCAATATACACATTTTATTAAACAGAGCATTAAGAAAGATGTTGATTCCTCTCCCCATTTGAACAAATGTGTTTTTCTCTTCATCGCCAGTATACACGTTTTCTTACAGAGAGCATTAAGAGAGATGTTGGTTCCTGTCTTCATTTGAACACAAGTGTATTTGTCTACAGCGTCAATACACATTTTCTTATAAAGAGCAACAAGGGAGATGTTGCTTCCTCTCTTTCTATTTAAACACGTGTTTTTCTCTTCAGCGGGAATACACACATTTTCTTACACAGAGCATTTAGAAAGATGTTGATTCCACTCCTCTCCACAATGACAGGCCACGCCCAATTTGACTGACTACACACACTTTGAGTGACCATGAACACACAAAACCACACCCAACGAAGACCACACCCACAATGATCAACCAAGTCCACATTGAGTGAACATGCCCACTTTGACTGTCCACTCCCACTTTGACTGAACATGCCACTTTTAATCACCATGCTCACTTTGACAACACCCACACAAGACCACAAACACTTTGTGCCCACCCACTTTGACCACACCCACAGTGAATGACCAAATCCACTTTCAGTGAACATGAACCCAGAAAGC
Organism: Sigmodon hispidus; assembly: GCA_004025045.1. Taxonomy (NCBI): domain Eukaryota; kingdom Metazoa; phylum Chordata; class Mammalia; order Rodentia; family Cricetidae; genus Sigmodon; species Sigmodon hispidus. Next base: position 41,666 of record PVIH01006038.1, read on the forward strand.
CACACTCATATCAGGCCACAGTCACAATGATTGACCATGGTAACATTGAGCAACCATGCCCACTTTGACTGGACTTTCCCACATTGACTGACCTCTCCCACTTTGAATGTCCATGCCCAGTTAGATAGCACTCACCCTCCGAAGACCACACCCACTTTGACTGGAAATTCCCATTATGAATGGCCACTCCTACAGTGACTGACCATGCCCACACTGATTGACCATGTCTACCTTGACTGACCACAACAACTTTTACTGGCCATGCCCACTAGGCCGACCATGCCCACTTTAGCTGGCCACATCCACTTTGACTGAGCATATGCACTTTGACTCTTCACAAACACCTTGACTGACCATGCCGCTTTGACTAGCCATGCTCACTGTGACAGACCACACCCACACCAAACCACATCCACTTTGATCGACCACACCCACTCTGACTGACCATGCCCACTTTGACTGACCATGCCACCTTTGACTGGCTTTGACCACATTGACTGACCATGCACATACTGACTGACCATGCCCACTTTGACTGGCCATACCCATAGCAGGCCATGCCCACATGATAACCTCACACACAGCAGCAAAATAAATAAGATAATTAAACATAAATATAAAACTATATATAAAGCGATCGTTATGAGCTGCTGTGGATAACACAGAGTTGGACTTTAAATGAACACTGGAATACTGACTGACCATGCCCCCATTCGGCCTCTTTTGAACACATGTGTTTTTCTCTTCAATGTCAATACACACGTTTTCTTACACAGAGCATTAAGAAAGATGTTGCTTTCTCTCCTCGATTTACCACATGTGTTTTTGTCTTAAGGGACAATACACACATTTTATTAAACAGAGCATTAAGAAACATGTTGATTCCTTTCCTTGTTTGAACAAATGTGTTTTTCTCTTCAGCACCATTACACACGTTTTCTTACAGAGAGCATTAAGGGAGATGTTGGTTCCTGTCATCGTTTGAGCACAAGTGTATTTGTCTACAGCCTCAATACATGTTTTCTTACAAAGAGCATCAAGGCAGATGTTGCTTCCTCTCTTTTTTTTAAACACGTGTTTTTCTCTTCAGCGGGAATACACACGTTTTCTTACACAGAGCATTTAGAAAGATGTTGATTACACTCCTCTCCACATTGATGGGCCATGCTCTCTTTGAGTGAATATGAACACACAAAACCACACCCAAAGCATACCATTCCCACAGTGACCAACGACGTCCACATTGCGTAAACACGCCTACTTTGACTGGCCACTCTCACTCTGACAACCATGCTAACTTTTAATGACCGTGCTCACCTTGACAACACCCACACTAGACCAAACACACTTTGTGCCTGCCCACTTTGACCACACTCACAGTGACTGACCAAACCCACTTTGAGTGACCATGAACCCAGAAAATCACACTCACATCAGGTCACACTCACAATGACTGACCATTAACACATTGAGCAACCACACCCTCTTTGACTAGCCTTTCCCACATTGATGACCTTGCCCACTTTGAATGACCATGACCACTTAGACAGCACTCACCCTCAGAAGACCAAAACCACCCAAAACCACTTTGAATGGACACTCCCATTGTGATTGGCCACTTGTATGGTGACTGACCATGCCCACATTGATTGACCACGTCTACCTTGACAGACCACAACCACTTTTACTGACCACACCCACCAGTCCAAGCACCGTCAATTTAGCTGGCCACATCCACTTTGACTGAGCATACCCACTTTTACCATCCACAAACACAGTGACTCACCATGCCCACTTTGACTGGCCATGCTCACTTTGATGGATCACACCCACACCAAATCACAGCCACTTTGACCTACCACACTCACTTTGACGGACCACGCCCACTTTGACTGACTATGCTCATTTTGACTGGCCATGCCCACATTGACTGACCATGCCCACTTTGACTGAAGATGTCCACACAAGCCCACACCCATTTAGACTGGATATGCCCACTTTGATTGAATAAGCCCACAGTGTCTGACCATGCCCTCTTTTACTGGCAATGCCCAATTTTATGGACTAAGTAAATACCAAGCCACAACCACTTTGACTGACCAAGCCCACAGTGACTTACCATGCACACAGTGACTAACCACACACGCTTTGGCTGACCATGCCCACTTTCACTGGCCATGCCCACATGGACTGTACACACCCTATTTGAAAGACCATGCCCACTTGTACTAGCCACACTATGATGGACTGAGCAGGCCCACTTTGACTGAACATGCCCACTTTGACTGACCATGCCCACAGCAAGCAACACCCACAGTGACTGACCATGTCCACTTTAATTGACCATGCACACTTTGAGTGACCATATGCACAAAAGACCTCACCTACTTAGACTGACCACGCCCACAGTGACTGACTATGCCCACACCAGGCCAGGCCCACATTGACTGACCTCAACCACTTTGACTGGGCCAAGCAACAGTGACTGACCACACCCACATAAAGCATGTCCAATTTGACTGTCAATGCCCACAGCAACTGACCACACCCACTTTGACTGACCACTCCCACTTTGACTGGCTACGCCCACAGTGACTGACCAGTCCCATGTTTCCTGACCATGCCCATTTTGTTGGACTACGACCACACCAAGCCATGCCCACTATGACTGAACACACCCATTTTGACTGACCACACACACTATGAGTGACCATGAACACACAAAATCACACCCAAAGAAGACCACACCCACAATTATCAACCAAGTCCACATTGAGTGATCATGCCCACTTTGGCCACTCCCACTTTGACTGACCATGCTAATTAAAATGACCATGCTCACTTTGACCACGCCTACAAAAGACCACACACACTTTGTGCTCGCCCACTTTGACCACACCCAGAGTGAATGACCAAACCCACTTTCAGTGACCATGAACCCAGAAAGCCACACTCACATCAGGCCACAGTCACAATGATTGACCATTCTAACATTGAGTGACCATGCCCACTTTGACTGGCCTTTCCCAAATTGACTGACCTTGCCCACTTTAAATATCCATGCTCACATAGACAACACTCATACTCCGAAGACCACACTCACTTTGACTGGACACTCCCATTATTATTGGCCACTCCTACAGTGACTGACCATGCCCACACTGATTGACCACATCCACCTTGACCGACCACAACAACTTTTACTGGCCATGCCCACTACACCAACCACACCCACTTTAACTGGCCACATCCACTTTGACTGAGCATGTGCAATTTCACTCTCCACAAACACAGTGACTGACCATGCCTGCTTGACTAGCCACGCCCACTTTGACTGACCATGCCCACTTTGACTGGGTATGCCCACATTGACTGACCACGCCCACACTGACTGACCAGGCCCACTTTGACTCAAGACGCCCACACAAGTCCACACACTTTGACTGGGTATGCCCGCATTGACTGCCCAAGCCCACAGTGACTGACCATGCCCACAGTGAATGACCACGCACCCTTCGGCTGACCAAGCCCACTTTAACTGGCTATTCCCACATTGACTGTACATGCCCAGTTTGATAGTCCTTGGCGACTTCTACTAGCCACACTATGATTGACTGAGCAAGCCCACTTTGACTGAACATGCCCACTTAGACTGATCATGCCCACAGCAGGCCATACTCACAGTGACTGACAACGTCCACTTTGACTGACCATGCACACTTTGAGTGACCATGCCCACATGAGACCTCGCCTACTTAGAGTGACAACGCCCACAGTGACTGACTATGCCCACACCAGGCCATGCCCACTTTGACCTCATCTACCTTGACTGGGCCCATGCACTGTGACTGACCACGCCCACATCAAGCATGCCCTCTTTGACTGTTAATTCCCACAGCAACTGACCACACCCACTTTGACTGACCACACCCACTTTGACTGGCCACGCCCACTTTGGCTGGCCACGCCCACAGGGACTGACCAGGCCCAAGTTGACTGACAATGCCCATTTTGTTGGACAACGAACAAAGCAAGCCATGCACACTTTGACTGTACACGCCCAGTTTGAATGGCCATGCCCATAGCAGGCCACGCCCACAGTGGAAATCTCACCCACAGAAGCAAAATAAATAAGAAAGTTAAACCTGGGGGCTGGAGAGATGGCTCAGCGGTTAAGAGCACCGTCTGCTCTTCCAGAGGACCCGGGTTCGATTCCCAGCACCCACATGGCAGCTCACAACTGTCTGTAGTTCCAGTTCCAGGCAAACACCAAGGAAATTAATAAATAAAGTTTTTTTTTTTTTAAAAAAAGAAAGTTAAACCTAAATATAAAACTATATATTAAGTGATCATTTTGAGCTGGTGTACATCACACCGAGTTTGACTGTCCATGTTCTCCTTAACTGACCACTGGAACATTGACTCACCATGCCCCCATCAGGCCTCATTTGAACACATGTGTTTTTCTCTTCAATATCTATACACATGTTTTCTTACACAGAGTACTAAGAAAGATGTTGCTTTCTCTCCTCGATTAACCACATGTGTTTTTGTCTTAAGTGTCAATACACACATTTTATTTAACAAAGCATTAAGGAAGATATTGATTCCTCTCCCCGTTTGAACAAATGTGTTTTTACCTTCAGTGCCAATACACACGTTTTCTTACACAGAGCATTTAGAAAGATGTTGATTCCACTCATCTCCATATTGACGGGTCACGCCCACTTTGAATGACCACATCCACTTTGAGAGACCATGAGCACACAAAACCATACCCAAAACAGACCACACCCACAGTGATCATGGTGGACGTGGTCAATCAGTGTGGGCAAGGACAGTCAACGTAGGAGTGGCCAATCACAATGGGAGTGTCCAGTCAAAGTGGTTGTGGTCCTCTGAGGGTGAGTGCTGTCTAAGTGGGCATGGTCATTCAAAGTGGGCGTGGCCCATCAATGTGGGAAAGGCTAGTCAAAGATGGCGTGGTCGCTCATGTGTTAATGATCAGTCATTGTGAGTGTGACCTGATGTGAGTTTGATTTTCTGGGTTCATGGTCACTCAAAGTGTGTTTGGTCAGTCACTGTGGGCATGGTCAAAGTGGGCTGGCACAAAGAGTGTGTGGTCTATTGTGGGTGTTGTCAAAGTGAGCATAGTCATTAAAAGTTAGCATGGTGAGTCAGAGTGGGAGTGGCCAGTCAAAGTAGGCATGTTTACTCAATGTGGACCTCGTTGATCACTGTGGGTGTGGTATGCTTTGGGTGTGGTTTTGTGTGTTCATGTTCACTCAAAGAGGGCATGGCCTGTCAATGTGGGGAGGAGTGGATTCAACATCTTTCTAAATGCTCTGTGTAAGAAAACATGTGTATTCCCACTGAAGAGAAAAACAAGTGCTTAAAAAAGAGAGAGGAAGCAACATCTGCCTTGATGCTCTTTGTAAGAAAATATGTATTGATGCTATAGACAAATACACATGTGCTCAAACGAGGACAGTAACCAACATTTCCCTTAATGCTCTCTGTAAGAATACATGTGTACTGGTACTGAAGAGAAAAATACATTTGTTCAAACGAGGAGAGGAATCAACATCTTTCTTAATGCTCTGTTTAATAAAATGAGTGTATTGTTGCTTAAGGCAAAAACACATGAGGTAAATCGAGGAGAGAAAGCAACATCTTTCTTAATGCTCTGTGTAAGAAAAAGTGTGTATTGACATTGAAGAGAAAAACACATGTGTTTTACGAGGCCTGATGGGGGCATGGTCAGTCAATGTTCCAGTGGTCAGTTAAAGTCAAACTCTGTGTTGTCCACACCATCTCATAATGATCACTTTATATATAGTTTTATATTTATGTTTAATTTTCTTATTTATTTTGCTGCTGTGTGTGAGGCTATCACTGTGGGCATGGCCTGCCATGGGCATGGCCAGTCAAAGTGGGTGTGTTCAGTCAAAGTGAGTGTGGCTTGGTGTGGTCGTGGTCGAACAAAATGGGCATGGTCTGTCAACATTGGCCTGAGCAGTCACTGTGGGCGTGGCCTGTCTAGGTGGGCGTGGTCAGTCAAAGTGGGTGTGGTCATTTGCTGTGGGCATTGACAGTCAAAGAGGGCTTGCTTGGTGTGAGTGTGGTCAGTCACTGTGTGTGGGCCCAGTCAAAGAGTGTGAGGTTAATCAAAGTAGGTATGGCCTGTTGTTTGTATAGTCAGTCACTTTGGGCGTGGTCAGTCTAAGTAGGTGAGTTCTTGTGTGGGCATTGTCACTCAAATTGTGCATGGTCAGTCAAAGTGGATGTGGTCAATCACAGTGGGTGTGGCCTCCTGTGGGCGTGGTCAGTCAAAGTGGGCCTGCTCAGTCAATCATAGTGTGGCTAGTCGAAGTGAATGTGGTCTATCAAACTGGGCATGTAGAGTCAATGTGGGCATGGCCATTACAAGTGGACATGGTCAGCCAAAGTGTTCATGGTCAGTCAATATGGACGTGGTCAGTCACTATTGGCATGGCCAGTCAAATTGGGTTTGGTCAGTCACTGTGGGCATGGTCAAAGTGGGCGGGCACAAAGTGTGTGTAGTCTTCTGTGGGTGTGGTCAAAGTCAGCGTGGTCATTAAAAGTTAGCATGGTCGGTCAAAGTGGGATTGGCCCATCAAAGTTGAGGTGTTCACTCAATGTGGACGTGGCTGTTCCCTGTGGGTGTGGTCTCCTTTGGGTGTGGTTTTCTGTGTTCATGTTCACTCAAAGTGGGTGTGGTCAGTCAAAGTTGGTGTGGTCAGTCAAATTGGGCATGGCCCGTGAATGTGGAAAGGATTGGAATCAACATCTTTCTAATGCTCTGTGTAAGAAAACGTGTGTATTCCCGCTGAAGAGAAAAACACGTGTTTAAAAAAAAAGAGAGGAAGCAACATCTCCTTTGATGCTTTTTGTAAGAAAACGTGTATTGACGCTGTAGACAAATACACGTGTGCTCAAATGATGACAGGAACCAACATCTCCCTTAATGCTCTCTGTAAGAAAACATGTGTACTGGTGCTAAAGAGAAAAACACATTTGTTCAAATGAGGAGAGGAATCAATATCTTTATTTATGTTCTGTTTTATAAAACGTGTGCATTGACACTGAAGACAAAAACACATGTGGTTAATGGAGGAGAGAAAGCAACATCTTTCTTAATGCTCTTTGTAAGAAAATATGTGTATGGACATTGAAGAGAAAAACCCATGTGTTCAAACGAGGCCTGATGGGGGCATAGTCAGTCAATGTTCCACTGGTCAGTTAAAGTGGACATGGTCAGTCAAACTCGGTGTGATGCACACCAGTTCATAATGATCACTTAATATATAGTTTTATATTTAAGTATAACTTTCTTATTTATTTTTTCTTATTTATTTATTTATTTATTTATTTATTTATTTACTTATTCTTATTTATTTTGCTGTTGTGGGCGAAATTATCACATGGGCGTGGCCTGATATGGGCATGGCCAGTCAAAGTGGGTGTTTTAAGTGAAAGTGTGCATTGCTTGCTGTGGTCATGGTCCAACAAAATGGGCATTGTCATGTGTGTACTGGCGCTGAAGAAAAAAACACATTTGTTCAAAGGAGGAGAGGAATCAACATCTTTCTTAATGCTCTGTTTAATAAAATGTGTATATTGATGCTTAAGACAAAAACACATGTGGTTAATGGAGAAGAAAAAGCAACATATTTCTTAATGCTCTGTGTAAGACAACCTGTGTATTGACATTGAAGAGAAAAACCCATGTGTTCAAACAAGACCTGATGGGTGCATAGTCAGTCAATGTTCCAGTGGTCAATTAAGGTCAAACTTGATATGATCCACAACAGCTCATACTGATCGCTTAATATAATTTTATACTTAGATTTAATTTTCTTATTTATTTTGCTGCTGTGTGTGCAGTTATCACTGTGGGCATGGCCTGCTATGGGCATAGCCATTCAAAGTGGGTGTGTTCAGTCAAAGTGGACATGGCTTGGTGTGGTCGTTGTCCAACAAAATGGGCATGGTCAGTCAAAGTGGGCCTGGTCAGTCACTGTATGCGTGGCCAGTCAAAGTGGGCATGGTCAGTCAAAGTGGGTGTGGTCGGTTTTGTGGGCACTGTCACTCAAAATGGTCATGCTTGGCGTGGGCATGGTTAGTCACTGTGGGTTGGCCCAGTCAAAGTGGGTGAGGTCAATCCAATTGGGCATGGCCTGGTGTGGGCAGAGTCAGTCATTTTGTGCATGGTCAGTCTAAGTAGGCGAGGACTTTGTGGGAATGGTCACTCAAAGTGTGTATGGTCAGTCAAAGTGGACGTGGTCAGTGACCTTGGGGTTGGCCTTCTGTGGGCATGGTCATTCAAAGTGGGTGTGTTCAGTCAAAGTGGTCCTGCTCTGTCAATCAAAGTGTGGCTAGTCGAAGTGGGCGTGGTCTATCAAACTGGGCATGTACATTCAATGTGGGCATGGCCAGTCAAAGTGGGCATGGTAGACAAAGCATGGGTGGTCAGTCACTGTGGGCATGGTCAGTAACTGTGGGCGTGGTCAGTTAAAGTGGATCTGTCTTGGTATTAGCTTAGTCCATCAAATTGTGCGTTGCCAGTTAAAGTGTTCATGGTCAGTCACTGTTGGCTTGGTCAGTCAAAGTTGGCATACCCAGTCAAAGTGGGTGTGGTCTTGTGTGGGTGTCTTAAGTCAAAGTGGGCGTGGTCATTCAGTGTTGGCATGGTGAGTCAATGTGGGCTTTTCCAGTCAAAGTGGGCATACCCAGTCAAAGTGTGTGTGGTCTTGTGTGGATGTCTTCAGACAAAGTGGGCATGGTCATTGAATATGGGTATGGTCAGTCAATGTGGGCAAAGCCAATCAAACTGGGCATGGTCAGTCAATGAGGGCCTCGTCAGTCAAAGTGGTTGTGGTCAGTCAAAGTGGGTGTGGCTTGGTGTGGGTGTGGTCCGTCAAAGTGAGCGAGACCAGTCAAAGCGGGCATGGTCAGTCTCTGTGTTTGTGGAGACTCAAAGTGCATATGCTCAGTCAAAGTAAATGTGGCCAGCTAAAGTGGGCATGGTCGGCCTAGTGGGCCTGGCCAGTAAATGTGGTTGTGGTCGGTTGAGGTGGTCATGGTCAATCAGTGTTGACATGGTCAGTCATAATGGGAGTGTCCAGTCAAAGTGGGTGTGGTCTTCAGAGAGTGGGTGCTGTCTAAGTGGGCATGGACATTCGAAGTGGGCGAGGTCAGTCAATATGGGAAAGGCCAGTAACAGTGGGCATGGTCACTCAATGTGAGAATGGTCAATCATTGTGACTGTGGCCTGATGTGAGTGTGACTTTCTGGGTCCATGGTCACTGAAACTGGGTTTGGTCATTCACTGTGGGCGTGGTCAAAGTGGGCAGTCAAAAAGTGTGTGTGGTCTCATGTGGGCGTAGTCAAAGTGAGCATAATCATTAAAAGTTAGCATGGTCAATCAAAGTGGGAGTGGCCAGTCAAAATGGGCATGTTCACTCAATGTGGAGGTGGTTGATAACTGTGGGTGTGATCTTCTTTGGGTGTAGTTTTGTGTGTTCATGGTCTCTCAAAGTGGATGTGGTCATTCAAAGTGGGTGTGGCCCATCAGTGTGGAGAGGAGTGGAATCAACATCTTTCTAAATGCTCTGTATAAGAATACGTGTGTATTCCCGCTGAAGAGAAAAACACGTGTTTAAAAAAAAAGAGAGGAAGCAACATCTCCATTGATGCTCTTTGTAAGAAAACATGTATTGACGCTGTAGACAAAAACACGTGTGCTCAAAGGAGGACAGGAACCAACATCTCTCTTTTTTTTTTTTTTTTTTTTTTTTAAAAAAAAAAACCTTTTATTTATTTATTTGCCTTGGTGTTTGCCTGGAACTGGAACTATAGACAGTTGTTAGCTGCCATGTGGGTGCTGGGAATCGAACCCGGGTCCTCTGGAAGAGCAGACGGTGCTCTTAACCACTGAGCCATCTCTCCAGCCCCAACATCTCTCTTAATGCTCTCTGTAAGAAAATGTGTGCACTGGCGCTGAAGAGACAAACACATTTTTTCAAACGAGGAGAGGAATCAACATCTTAATGCTCTGTTTAATAAAACATGTCTATTGACGCTTAAGACAAAAACACATGTGGTTAATGGAGGAGAGAAAGCAACTTCTTTCTTAATGCTCTGTGTAAGAAATCGTGTGTATGGACATTGAAGAGAAAAACACGTGTTCAAACGAGGCCTGATGGGGGCATAGTCAGTCAATGTTCCACTGGTCAGTTAAAGTGGACATGGTCAGTCAAACTCGGTGTGATCCACACCAGCTCATAATGATCGCTTAATAAATAGTTATATATTTAGATTTAACTTTCTTATTTACTTTGCTGCTGTGGGCCTGGTTATCACTGTGGGTGTGGCCTGCTATGGACATGGCCAGTCAAAGTGGGTGTGTTCAGTCAAAGTGGGCATGGCTTGGTGTGGTCGTGGTCCAACAAAATAGGCGTGGTCAGTCAACGTGGGCCTGGTCAGTCCCTGTGGGCGTGGCCAGTCAAAGTGGGCGTGGTCAGTCAAAGTGGGTGTGGTCAGTTGCTGTGGGCAATGAGAGTCACAGTGGGAATGCTTCGTGTGGGCGTGGTCAGTGACTGTGTGGGCCCATGCAAAGTGGGTGACATCAATCAAAGTGGGCATGGCCTGGTGTGGGCATAGTCAGTCACTGTAGGCGTGGTCTGTCTAAGTAGACAAGGTCTTTTGTGGGCCTGGTCACTTAAAGTGTGCATGATCAGTCAAAGTGGATGTGGTCAGTCTCTGTGGGTGTGGCCTGCTGTGGGCATGGTCAGTCAAAGTGGGCGTGTTCATTCAATGTGTGCCTACTCTGTCAATCATAGCGTGGCTAGTCGAAGTGGGCGTGGTCTATCAAACTGGGTGTATACAGTAAATGTGGGCTTGGCCAATCAAAGTGGGCATGGTCAGCCAAAGCATGCATGGTCAGTCACTGTGGGCATAGTTAGTAACTGTGGGCTTCGCCAGTCAGTGTGGGCATGACCAGTCAAAGTGGGCATGATCATTCAATGTGGGCATGGTCAGACAAAGTGGGTATGGTCAGTAACTTTGGGCATGATCAGTCACTGTGGGCGTGTTCAGTCAAAGTGGGCATGGCTTGGTATTTGCTTAGTTCATCAAATTGGGTGTTGCCAGTAACAGTGGGCATGGTCAGTCACTGTGGGCTTGGCCAGTCAAAGTGGGAATACCCAGTCAAAGTGGGTGTGGTCTTGTGTGGGCATCTTTAGTCAAAGTGGTCGTGGTCATTCAATGTGGGCAGGGTCATTCAAAGTGGGCATGGTCAGTCAAAGTGTGTGTGGTCAGTCAAAGTGGGTGTGGTCGATCAAAGTGGGTGTGGCTTGGTGTGGGTGTCTTCTGTCAAATTGAGCGAGGCCAGTCAAAGCAGACATGGTAAGTCACTGTGTTTGTGGACAGTCAAAGTGGGTATGCTCACACAATGTGGATGTGGCCAGCTAAAGTGGGCATGGTCAGCCTAGTGTGCATGGCCAGTAAAAGTGGTTGTGGTCGGTCAAGGTGGATGTGGTCAGTCAGTGTGGCCATTTTTAGTCACTCTAGGAGTGACCAATCATAAAGGGAGTGTCCAGTCAAAGTGGATGTGGTCTTTTGAGGGTGAGTGCTGTCTAATTGGGCATGGTCATTCAAAGTGGGTGAGGTCAGTCAATGTGGGAAAGGCCAGTCAAAGTGGGCGTGGTTACACAATATGAGAATAGTCAGTCATTGTGAGTGTGTCCTGATGTGAGTGTGGCTTTCTGGGTTCATGGTCACTCAAAGTGGGTTTGGTCAGTCACTGTGGGCATGGTCAAAGTGGGTGGGCACAAAGTGTGTGTTGTCTTGTGTGGGCATGGTCAAAGTGAGCATGGTCATTAAAAGTTAGCATGGTCGGTCAAAATGGGAGTCGCCAAATTAGGTGTGTTCACTCAATGTGGACATGGTTGATCACTGTGGGTGTGGTCTCCTTGTGTGTGGTTTTGTGTGTTCATGGTAACTCAAAGTGTGTGTGGCCAGTCAAAGTGTGTGTGGTCAGGCAAAGTGGGCATGGCCCCTCAACGTGGAGAGGAGTGGAATCGACATCTTTCTAAAAGCTCTGTGTAAGAAAATGTGTGTATTCCCACAGAAGAGAAAAACACATGTTTAAAAAATAAGAAATCAACATCTCCCTTGATGCTCTTTGTAAGAAAATGTGTATTGATGCTGTAGACAATTACATGGGTGCTCAAATGAGCACAGGAACCAACATCTTTCTTAATGCTCTCTGTAAGAAAACATGTGTACCGGCACTGAAGAGAAAAACACATTTGTTCAAACGAGGAGAGGAATCAACATCTTTCTTAATGCTCTGTTCAATAAAACGTGTGTTTTGACACTTAAGACAAAAACACATGTGGTTAATCGAGAAGAGAATGCAACATCTTTCTTAATTCTCTGTGTAAGTAAACGTGTGTATTAACATTGAAGAGAAGAACACATGTGTTCAAACGAGGCTTGATGGGGGCATGGTCAGTCACGGTTCCAGTGGTCAGTTAAAGTGGACTTGGTTAGTCAAACTTAGTGTGATCCACACCAGCTCATAATGATTGCTTAATATATAGTTTTATATTTAGGTTTAATTTTCTTATTTATTTTGCTGCTGTGGCCGAGTTTATCACTGTGGGCTTGGCCTGCTATGGACATGGCCAGTCAAAGTGGGTGTGTTCAGTCAAAGTGGGCATGGATTCATGTGGTCATGCTAAAACAAAATGGGCATGGTCAGTCAACATGGACCTGGTCAGTCACTGTGGGCATGGCCAGTCAAAGTGTGCATGGTTAGTCAATGTGGTTGTGGTCACTTGCTGTTGGCATTGACAGTCAAAGTGGGCATGCTTGGTTTGTGCATGATCAGTTACTGTGGGTGGGCCAGGTCAAAGTTTGTGAAGTCAATCAAAGTGGGCATGGCCTGGTATGGGCATTGTCAGGGACTGTGAGCGTGGTCAGTCTAAGTAGGCGAGGTCTTGTGTGGGCATGGTCACTCAAAGTGTGCATGATCAGTTAAAGTGGAGTTGGTCAGTCACTGTGTGTGTGGCCTGCTGTGGGCATGGTCAGTTAAAGTGGGCGTATTCAGTCAAAGTGGGCCTGCTCAGTCAATCATAATGTGGCTAGTCTAAGTGGGTGAGGTCTATAAAAATGTGCCTGTACAATCAATGTGGGCATGGCAAGTCAGTTTTGGCATGGCCAGTCAAATTAGGCATGGTCAGTCACTGTGGGCATGGTTAGTCACTGTGGGCGTGGTCAGTAAAATTGGGTGTGGCTTGATATTTGCTTAGTCCATCAAATTGTGCGGTGCCAGTAAAAGTGGGCATGGTCAGTCACTGTGGGCTTGGCCAGTCAAAGTGGGTATGGTCAGTCAATGTAGCTGTGGTCTTGCATGGGCATGTTCAGTCAAAATGGGCATGGTTTAGTCAAAGTGGGTGTGCTCAGGCAAAGTGGGCATGGTCAGTCAATTTGGGCATAGTCAGTCACAGTGGTCATTACCTGGTGTTGTGTTCAAAGTGTCGTGGCAATTATAATTTGCCATGGCCAGTCAAAGTCAGTCTGGTCAGTCAAAGTGGGTGTGTTCAGTCATTTGGTGGTGGTAATTCACTGTGGGCATAGACTTGTGTGTCACTCATACTGGGTGTGGTCAGTCAAATTGTGCATGGTTAGTCATCATTGGCATGGCCAGTCAAAGTGGGTGTTGTCAGTCAAGGTGCACATGGACAAAGTGGTGGGGTCAGTCATTGTGTACATGGCATAGTGTGGGTGTGGCCTTTTGTGTGCATTGAATTCAAAGTGAGTGTGGCCTGGTGTGTTAATGGCCATTCAAGTGGGCATGGATTGGTGTGGGTGTGATATGTCAATGTGGTCATGGTCAGTCAAAGTTGACGGGACTCACGAAAGTGGAGAGGAGAGAAAGCAATATCTTTCTTAATGCTCTGTGTAAGAAAATGTGTGTATTGCCGCTAAAGAGAAAAACACATGTGTTCAAACAAGGAGAGGAAGGAACGTCTCTTTTAATGCTCTGTGTAAGAAAACGTGTGAATTGACACTGAAGACAAAAACACATGTGTTCAAATGAGAACTAGAAGCAAAATCTCTCTTAATGCACTTTGTAAGAAAATGTGTGTAATGTGGCTGAAGATAAAAACACATGTGTTCAAACAAGGAGATGAAGCAACATCTCTCTTAATGCCCTGGGGAAGCATGTGTGTGTATTGATGCTGAAGAGAAAAACGCATGTGTTCAAAGAGCAACATCCCTCTTACTGCTCTGTGTAAGAAAACGTGTGTATTGACATTGAAGATAAAATACATGTGGTAAAAAGAGCCTGAGGTGGGCGTGACCTTTTGTGGACATTGACAGTCACACTGGACATAGTCAGACAGTGTTGGTCTGACCAGTGAAAGTGGGCTTGCTTACACAATGTTGGCATGTTCAGTCAAAGTGGGCATGGTTGGTCAAAGTGGGCATGGTCAGTAAAACTGGGTTTGGTCAGTCAAACTGGGTGTGGTCAGCCAAAGTGGGTGTGATACTGTATGGGTGTGGTCAGTCAAAGTGGGCGTGGTCAGTCAAAGTCAGTGTGGTAGTGTGTGGGTGTCATTGGTGAAACTAAGCGTGGCCAGTCTAAGTAGGTGTGGCCAATCAAAATGGACATGGCCATTCAAAGTACATGTTGTGAGTCATTGTGGGTGTGGCCCACGCCAGCTTATAATGATCCCTATCTATATAGTTTTATACTTAATTTAAAATTTTCTTATTTAGTGGGTTGGTGTGGGCGTGCTCAGTCAAAATGAGCATGGCCGGTCAAAGTGGGCATGGTCAGTAAAAGTGGGAATGGTCTTGTATGGACGTGGTCAGTCACTTTGTAGATGGTCAGTCAAAGTGGATGTGGACACTCAAAGTGAGTGTGGTGAGTCAAAGTGGTGTGGCCAGTTAATATGGGCGTGGACACTCACAATGGGCTTAGCCAGTCAAAGTGGACCTGGTCAGTCAAAGTTGGTGTGGCCTTATGTGGGCGTAGTCAGTCAAAATGGTCAAAAAAAGGCAAAGAGGGCATACTCAGGCAAAGTGGGAGTGATCAGTCAATGTGGGCATGGTCAGTTACTGTAGGTGTGGCCCGGAATAGGTGTGGTCATTCAATGTGGGCATAATCAGTCACAGTGGACATGAACTTGTGTGGGTATAGACAGTCAAAGTGGTTGTGTGTTGGTGTGAGCATTGTCCGTCAAAGTGGGCATGGCCAGTCAAAGTTGTTGTGAGAAGTCAGAGTGGGAATGGTCTTGTGTGTGCGTGGTCAGTCACCGTGTGTGTGGTCAGGCATAGTCAGTCAAAGTGGCCATGATCAGTCAAAGTGGGAGTGGTCAATCAAAGTGGGTGTGGCCAGTCACTATGGGCTGGTCAGTCAAATTGGGCGTGGTCACTCTCTGTGAGATGATTAGTCAAAGTGGGCATGGTCCAAACCAGCTTAAACTGATCACTATAATATACAGTTTTAAACTTAGCTTAAACCTTTCTTATTTAGTGGTCTGGTGTGGGCATGGTCAGTCACTGTGTGCATGACCTGGTGTGGGTGTGGCCAGTTAAAGTGGGCATAGTCAGTCACTGTGGGCATAGTCAGTCAATGCGCATGTGGCTTGGTGTTGGTATGGTCTGTAAAAATTGGTGTGGCCTCTCAAAGTGGGTGTGGTCAGTCACTCTGGGCTTGGCCAGTCAAAGTGGGCATGGTCAGTCAAAGTAGCTGTGGTCCTGCATGGGCATGGTCTGTCAAAATGGGTGTGCCCAGTCAAAGTGGGCATGCTCAGGCAAGGTGGGGGTGGTCAGTCAATTTGGGCATAGTCATTCACAGTGGTCATTACCTGGTGTTGGTGTGGTCAATGTGTACGTGGCAAGTATAAGTTGGCATGGCCAGTCAAAGTCGGTCTGGTCAGTCAAAGTAGGTATTGTCAGTCACTGTGAGGGTGGCAATTCACTGTGAGCATATCTTTTTTGTGTGAGTGGTCACTCATACAGGGTGTGGTAAGTCAAATTCTGCATGGTCAGTCATTGTTGGCATGGCCAATCAAAGTGGGTGTGGTCAGTCAAAGTGCACATGGACAAAGTGGGAGGGGTCAGTCATTGTGTACATGGCCTAGTGTGGGTGTGGCCTTTTGTGTGCATTGAATTCAAAGTGGGTGTGGCCTGGTGTGTGAAGGGCCAGTGAAGTGTGCATGGATTGGTGTGTGTGTGATATGTGAATGTGGGCATGGTCAGTCAAAAGGGCATGGCTCATCAAAGTGGAGAGGAGAGAAAGCAACATCTTTCTTAATGCTCTGTGTAAGAGAACATGTGCATTGAAGCTGAAGATAAAAACACATGTATTTAAACAAGAAGAGGAAGAAACATCGCTCTTAATGATCTGTGTAAGAAAACGTGTACTGATGCTAGAGACAAAAACACATGTGATCAAATGAGGACAGGAAGGAACATCTATCTTAATGCTCTGTGTAAGAAAATGTGTGTATTTCCACTAAAGAGAAAAACACATGTGTTCAAACAAGGAGAGGAAGGAGCATCTCTCTTAATGATCTGTGTAAGAAAACGTGTGAATTGACACTGAAGACAAAAACACATGTGTTCAAATGAGAACTAGAAGCAAAATCTCTCTTAATGCACTTTGTAAGAATACATGTGTAACGTGGCTGAAGACAAAAACACATGTGTTCAAACAAGAAGAGGAAGCAACTTCTCTCTTAATGCCCTGGGGAAGCAAGCGTGTGTATTAATGCTGAAGAGAAAAACGCATGTGTTCAAAGTGCAAAAACACTCTAACTGCTCTGTGTAAGAAAATGTGTTTATTGACAATGAAGATAAAATACATGTGGTAATAAGAGCCCTGAGGTGGGCATGACCTTTTATGGACATGGACAGTCACAGTGGATGTAGTCAGTCAATGTGGGCCTGACCAGTCAAAGTGGGCTTGCTTACACAATGTGGGCATGTTCAGTAAAGTGGGCATGTTTGATCAAAGTGGGCATGGTCAGTCAAAGTGGGTGTGGTTTGTCAAACTGGGTTCGGTCATTCAAAGTGGGTGTGATATTGTATGGGTGCAGTCAGTCAAAGTGTGCATGGTATTGTATGGGCGTGGTCAGTCAAAGTGGGAGTGGTCAGTCAAAGTGAGTGTGGTATTGTGTGGGTCTTGTTGGTGAAACTAAGCTTGGCCAGTCTAAGTGAGTGTGGCCAGTCAAACTGGACATGACCATTCAAAGTACATGTGGTGAGTCAATGTGGGTGTGGCCCATGCCAGCATATAATGATCCCTATACTATATTGTTTTATACTTAGTTTAAAATTTTCTTATTTAGTGGGTTGATGTGGGTGCGCTCAGTCAAAATGGGCATGGCCGGTCAAAGTGGGCATCATCCGTAGAAGTGGGAATGGTCTTGTTTGGATGTGTTCAGCCACTTTGTAGATTGTCAGTCAAAGTGGACGTGGTCAGTCAAAGTGAGTGTGGTGAGTCAAAGTGGTGTGGCCAGCCAATATGGGCATGGTCACTCACAGTGGGCTTAGCCACTAAAAGTGGACATGGTCAGTCAAAGTAGGAGTGGCCTTGTGTGCGTGTGGTCAGCCAAACTGGGCAAAAAAAGGCAAAGTGGGCATAATCAGGCAAAGTGGGCGTGATTAATCAATGTGGATGTGGTCAGTTACTGAGGGTGTGGTACAAGCATTTTCTTACACAGAGCATTAAGAAATATATTACTTCCTATACTCTCCACTTTGACGGGCCATGACAATTTTTGACTGGCCACACCCACTTTGACATAACACACCCAACCAAGCCATGCCCACTTTTACTGGCCATGGTCACTATGAATGACGAAGCCCACACCGGATCATTACCAATTTGTCTGACCATGCTCACAGCAAGCCACGCTTACCTTGACAGAACTCACCCACTTTGCCTGTCCACGGCCACTTTGATCAGGGCCACAACATGTCACACTTTCTTTGATTAACCACACCCACTTTGACTGACTATGCCCACCCCAAACCATGCCCACTTTTTTAGTCAAAGTAAGTGTGGCTTTGTGTGGCCATTGTTAGACAACGTGGCCATGACCCAGTCTGGCCGTGGTCATTCAAAGTGGCCATGGCCAGTCAAAGTGTGTGTGGCTTAGTGTTGGTGTGGTAAAGCAAAATGGGTGTTGCCAAACAAAGTGGGTATGGCCTGTCAAAGTGGAGAGTAAAGGAAGTAACATGTTTCTTAATGCTCTGTGTAAGAAAATGTGTATAAAGATGCAGAAGAAAAAAACAGTTGTATTCAAATGAAGCAAGGGAGCAACATCTCTCTTAATTCTCTGTGTAAAATTCTGTGTGTATAAACGCTGAAAAAAAAACTTTGTGATCAAACGAGGACAGAAAGCAACATCTCTCTTAAGTCTCTGTGTAAGAAACCATGTGTATTGATGTTTAGGAGAAAAACACATGTGTAAGATTAAGGAGAGGAAGCAATATCTCTCTTAATGCTCTGTGTAAGAAAACATGTTGATCGGCGCTGAAGATAAAAACACCTGTGTTTAAGCAAAGAGTGTGCTGAACGTCTCTAATGCTCTGTGTAAGAAAACGTGTGTATTGATGCTGAAGATAAAAACACATGTGTTCAAACAATGAAAGGTAGCAACATCTCTCTTAATGCTCTGTGTAAGAAAATGTGTGTATGGACACTGAGGAGAAAAAGAAATGTGTTCAAACGAGGAGTGGAAGCAACATCTCTCTTAATGCTCTATGTAAGAAAACATGTGTATAGAGGTTGAAGACTAAAACACATGTATTCAAACGAGGAAAGGAAACAACATCTCTGTTATTGCTCTGTGTAAGAAAACATGTGTATTGACCCTGAGGAGAAAATCAAATTTCTTCAAATGAGGAGAGGAAGCATCATCTCTCTTATTGTTCTATGTAAGAAAACATGTGTATTGACACTGAAAAGAAAAGCACATGTGTTCAAAGGAGGAGAGGAAGCAGCATCTCCCTTAATGCTCTGGGTAGCAAAATGTGACTATTGACATTGAATATATAAACACATCTCTTGAAACAATAGAGGAAGCAACATCTCTATTAATGCTCTGTGGAAGAAAACGTGTGTTTTTCCACTGAAGTGAAAAACATATGTGTTCAAATGAGGCCAGAAGAGGGTGCGGTCAGCCCTTGCGGGCATGGTCAGTCTAAGTGCGTATATTCAGTCAAAGTTGGCGTGGATTGCTGTAGGCATGGTCATACAAAGTGACCATGACCCGGTGTGACCTTGGACATTCAAACTGTGTGTGACCAGTCAAAGTGTGTGTGGCTTGGTGTGGTCGTGTTAAGTCAAAGTTGTTGTGGCCAATCAAAGTGGGCGTGGCCTGTCAAAGTGGAAAGGATTGGAAGTAACATGTTTCTTAATGCTCTGTGTAAGAAAATGAGTGTATCGATGTAGAAGAGAAAAACACATGTGTTCAAACGAAGCAAGGAACCAACATCTCTCTTAATGCTCTGTGTAAGAAAGTGTATGTATGGATGCTGAAGACAAAAACACAAACAAGGAAAGGAAGCAACATATCTCTTAATGCTCAGTGTATGAAAACATGTTTATGGATGCTGATGAGAAAAACAAATGTGTTCAAAGGAGGACTGGAAACAACATCTCTCTTAATGCTCTATGTAAGAAAACATGTATATAGATGCTGAAGACAAAAACACATGTGTTCAAATGAGGAGAGGAAACAACATCTCTCTTAATGCTCTGTGTAAGAAAATGTGTGTATTGACACTGAAGAGTAAAGATCTGGGCAAACTAGGATTGGAGGCAACATTTCTCTTAGTGCTCCTTGTAAACAAATGTGAGTATTGACGCTGAAGAGAAAAACACATGTATTCAAAGGAGGAGAGGAAGCATCATTTCTCTTAATGCTGTGTGTAAGAAAATATTTGTACTGATGCTGAAAAGTTCATGTGTTCAATCAAGGAGAGAAAGCAACATCTCTCTTATTGATCTGTGTACGAAAATATATGTATTGAAATTGAAAATAAAATACACGTGTTCAAACGAGAACAGGAAGCAACATCCCTATTTATGCTCTGTGTAAGAATAGTTGTGTATTAATTCTGAAGAGTAAACCACATGTGTTCAAAGGAGGAGAGGAAGTACCATCTCCTTTAATGTTCTGGGCAGCAAAACGTGACTACAGACATTGAAGAAATAAACACATCTGTTGAAACGATAGAGGAAGCAACATCTCTATTACTGCTCTGTTTAAGAAAATGTGTGTTTTCCCGCTGAAGGGAAAAACACATGTGTTCAAATGAGGCCAGAAGAGGGCATGGTCAGCTATTGATGGCATGGTCAGTCTAAGTGGGTGTGTTCAGTCAAAATTGATGTGGCTTGTTGTGCGCGTCATGCATCAAAGTGGGTGTGCTCTGTCAAAGTGGGCATGGACAAGAAAAGTGTGTGTGGCCAGTCATAATGGCTTGTTTAATTAAAGTATTCGTGGCCTGGTGTGAGTGTAGTCAGTCAATGTGGGTGTAGCAACTTGTGGCTATGGTCAGTCAAATTGTCCACATCCAGTCACAGTGGCTGTGTGCAGTCAAAGTAAGCATGGCTTGGTGTGGGCGTCATCAGACAAATTGGCTGTGGCCTGATGTAGCAGTGGTCAGTCAAAGTGTGCATGGCCAGTTGAAATGCACTTGGTCAGTTAAAGTGTTTGTGGCCTGGTGTTGGCATGAACAATCAAAGAGGGTGTGGCCTGTTATTGTCGTGGACATTCACAGTGTCCGTGGCTTGTCAAAGTGTGCATGTTCGATCACGTGTGCGTGGTTGGTCAAAGTGCGTGTGGTATTGTGTGCTTGTAGTCAGTCAAAGTGAGCATGGTATAGTGTGGCTTTGGTCAGTCAAATTGGACATGGCCAAAGTGGGCTTGTTTAATTAAAGAATTCATGGCCTGGTGTGAGCATGGTCAGTCAACATGTGAGTGGCTTGTTGTGGTCGTGGTCAGTCAAAGTGTCTGTTGGCAGTCAAAGTGGCCTTATTCAGTCAAAGTAAGCATGGCTTGGTGTGTGCATGGTCAGAAAAAATGGCCATGCCCCAGTGTGGCCATGGACATTCAAGTGGTTGTGACCAGTCAAAGTGTGCATGGCTTGGTGTGGTCTTGTTAAGTCAAAGTGGTGGTGGCCAATCAAAGTGTCTGTGGCCAGTCAACATGGCCTTATTCAGTTTAAGCAAGCATGGCTTGGTGTGGGCATAGTCAGACAAAGTGGCCATGACCTGGTTTGGTCATGGACATTCAAAGTGGTTGTGGCCAGTCAAAGTGAATGTGGCCTGTCAAAGTGGAAAGTATAGGGAGTAACATGTTTCTTAATGCTCTGTGTAACAAAATGTGTGTATCAATGCAGAAGAGAAAAACACATGTGTTCAAACGATGCAAGGAAGCAACATCTCTCTTAATGCTCTGTGTAAGAAAGTGTGTTTTTGGACGCTGAAGAAAAAAAAATATGTGTGCAAACAAGGAGAAAAGGAACATCTCTCTTAATGCTCTGTGTAAGAAAACGTGTGTATGGATGCTGATGACAAAAACAAATGTGTTCAAAAACAAGTATAAGCCACATCTCTCTTAATGTTCTATGTAAGAAAACATGTGTATAGACACTGAAGACAAAAACACATGTGTTCAAAGGAGGAGAGGAAACAACATCTCTCTTAATGCTCTGTGTAAGAAAACATGTGTATTGATGCTGAAGCATAAAGAACTGTGCAAACTAGGAGAGGAGGCAACATCTCTCTTAATGCTCTTTGTAAACAAACGTGAGTATTGATGCTGAAGAGAAAAACACATGTGTTCAAAGGAGGAGAGGAAACATAATTTCCCTTAATGCTGTGTGCAAGAAAATGTTTTTACTGATGCTGAAGAGAAAAATGCATGAGTTCAATCAATGAGAGAAAGCAATATCTCTCTTATTGCTCTGTGTATGAAAACATGTGTATTGACATTGAAAATAAAATACATGTATTCAAACGAAGAGAGGAAGCTACATCCCTGTTTATGCTCTGTGTAAGAAAAGTTATGTATTAACGATGAAGAGAAAACCTCATGTGTTCAAAGGAGGAGAGGAAACAACATCTCCCTTAATGCACTGTGTAGCAAATTGTGACTATTCACATTGAAGAAAAAAGCACATCTGTTCAAAAGATAGAGGAAGCAACATCTCTATTACTGCTCTGTGGAAGGAAACATGTGTTTTCCCGCTGAAGTGAAAAACACATTTGTTCAAATGAGGCCAGAAGAGGGCATGGTCAGCCATTGTGGGCATGGTCAGTCTAAGTGGGTGTGTTCAGTCAAAGTTGGCATGGTTTAGTGTGGGCGTTGTGCATCAAAGTGGGTGTCTTCTGTCAAAGTGGGCGTGGACATGAAAAGTGTGTGTGACCAGTCATAGTGGCTTGTTTAATTAAAGTATTCGTGGCCTGGTGTGAGCATATTCAGTCAATGTCGGCGTAGGATATTGTGGCCATGGTCAGTCAAATTGTCCATGTCCAGTCACAGTGGCCGTGTGCAGTCAAAGTAAGCATGGCTTGGTGTGGGTGTGGTTAGACAAATTGGCTTTGGCCTGCTGTAGCCATGGTCAGTCAAAGTGTGCATGGCCAGTCGAAATGGGCTTGGTCAATTAAAGTGGTTTTGGCATTGTGTGGGCATGATCAATCAAAGTGGATGTGGAATGTTGTGTTCGTTGTCATTCACAGTGTCTGTGGCCACTCAAAGTGTGCATATTCAATCACTTGTGCATGGTCGGTCAAACTGTGTGTGGCATTATGTGGGCGTGTTCAGTCAAAGTGTTTGTGGCCAGTCAAAGTTGGCGTGGTCAGTCAAAATGGGCATGGTATTGTGTGGGCAAGGCCAGTCAAACTTGACGATGCAAAACTGGGCTTGTTTAATTAAAGAATTCATGGCCTGGTGTGAGCATGGTCAGTCAATGTGTGAGTGGCATGTTGTGGCCATGGTCAGTCAAAGTGTCTGTGGGCAGTCAAAGTGGCCTTATTCAGTCAAAGTAAGTGTGGCTTGGTGTGGGCATGGTCAGAAAAAGTGGCCGTAACCCGGTGTGGCTATAGACATTCAAAATGACTGTGGTTAATCAAAGTATGCCTGGCTTGGTGTGGTCGTGTACAACCAAAGTGGGCGTGGCCAGTAAAATTTTTCTGGTCAGTTAAACTGGGTGTGGCCTGTCAACATGGGCATGACCATTCAAAGTAGGCCTTTTCAGTTACTTGTCTGTGGTCTGTCTAAGTGTGTGTGGTATTGTGTGGGCGTGGTCAGTCAAAGTGGTTGTAGACAATCAAAGTTGGCATGGCCGGTCAAAGAGGGTATGGTATTGTGTGGGCATGGTCAAACTGGTTGTCCCGAAAGTTGGCTTGTTTTATTAAAGTATTCATGGCCTGGTGTGAGCATGGTCTCTCAATGTGTGTGTGGCATGCAGTGGCCATGGTAAATAAAGGTGTCCATGGGCTGTTAAAGTGGCCTTATTCAAACAAAGTAAGCATGGCTTGGTGTGGGATGGTCACAAAAAGTGTCTGTGTCCCGGTGTTCCAGTGGTCATTCAAGCTGGCCATGGCCAGGCAAAGTGAGCATGGCTAGGTCTGGGCGTGGAAAGTTAATCTGGGTGTGGTCAATCAAATTGGGCATGGCCCCTCAAAGTGGAGTGTATAGGAAGTAACATGTATCTTAATGCTCTGTGTAAGAAAATGTGTATCGATGCAGAAGAGTAAAACACATGTGTTGAGACGAAACAAGGAAGCAACATCTCTCTTAAGGCTCTGTGTAAGAAATTGTGTGTATGGACGGTGAAGAAAAAAACATATGTGTTCAAACAAGGACAGAAAGCAACATCTCTCTTAATGCTCTGTGTAAGAAAACATGAGTATTGAAGTTTGGAAGAAAAAGACATGTGTTAGATTAACAAGAGTAAGCAACAACTCTCTTACTGCTCTGTGTAATTAAACATGTGTATGGGCCCTGAAGATAAAAACAACTGTGTTTAAACAAGGAGAGGGCACAACATCTATAATGCTCTGTGTAATAAAACAGGTGTATTGTTGCTGGAGACAAAAACACATGTGTACAAACGAGGAGAGGAAACAACATCTCTCTTTATGTTCTGTGTAAGTAAACATGTATATTGATGCTGAAGAGAAAAACACATGTGTTTAAACAAGTAGAGGACTCAACATCTCTCTTAATGCTCTGTGTAAGAAAACGTGTATTGATGCTGAAGACAAAAAGACATGTGCAAGCTAGGAGTGGATGCAACATTTCTCTTAATGCTCTTTGTAAGCAAACATGAGTACTGATGCTGAAGAGAAAAACACATGTGCTAAAAGGAGGAGAGGAAGCAACATCTCTCTTAATGCTGTGTGTAAGAAAATGTTTGTACTGATGCTGAAGAGAAAGATTGATGTGTTCAGTCAAGGAGATCAAACAACTTCTCTCTTAATGCTCTGTATAAGAAAACATGTGTATTGACCTTGAAAATAAAATACATGTGTTCAAAGGAGGGGAGGAAGAAACATCTATTTTTATGCTCTGTGTAAGAAAAGTTGTGTATTAACACTGAAGAGAAAAACTCATGTGTTCAAAGGAGGAGAGGAAGCACCATCTCCCTCAATGCTCTGGGTAGCAAAACGTGACTATTGACACTGAAGAAAAAAACACATCTGTCCAAATGATAGAGGAAGCAACATCTCTATTAATGCTATGTGTACGAAAACATGTGTATTGTTATTTAGGAGAAAAACACACATTTTACATTAAGGAGAGAAAGCAACACTTCTCTTAATGCTCTGTGTAAGAAAACATGTGCATGGGCACTGAAGAAAAAAGCACCTGTGTTTAAACAAAGAGAGTGCTCAACATCTCTAATGCTCTGTGTAAGAAATTGTGTGTATTGATGCTGAAGAAAAATACACATGTTTTCAAACAAGGAAAGGAAGCAAGATCTCTCTTAATGCTCTGTGTAAAAATTGTGTCTATGGATGCTGAGGAGAAAAACAAATGTGTGCAAACGAGGTGTGGAAGAAAAATCTCTCTTAATGCTCTATGTAAGAAAACATGTGTATAGGGGCTGAAGACAAAAACACATGTGTTCAAATGAGGAGAGCAAACAACATCTCTCTTAATACTCTGTGTAAGAAAATGTGTGTATGGACGATGAGGAGAAAAACAAATATGTTCAAATGAGGAGTGGAAGCAACACCTCTCTTAATCCTGTATGTAAGAAAACATGTGTATTGACGCTGAGGAGAAAAACACATGTGTTTAAACAAGTAGAGGACTGAACATCTCTATTAATGCTCTGTGTAAGAAAACTTGTGTATTGAAGCTGAAGAGAAAAAGTCATGTAAAAACTAGGAGTGGATGCAACATCTATCTTAATGCTCTTTGTAAGCAAACGTTAGTATTGATGCTGAAGTGAAAAATATGTGTTCAAAGGAGGAGGGGAAGCACCATCTCCCTTAATGCTCTGGGTAGTAAAACGTGACTATTGATGTTGAAGAATAAAGCACATCTGTTCAAATGATAGAGAAGGTAACATCTCTCTTAATGCTCTGTGGAAGAAAACGTGTGTTTTTCTGCTGAAGTGAAAAACACATGTGTTCAAATGAGTCCAGAAGAAGGCATGGTCAGCCATTGTGTGCGTGGTCAGTCTAAGTGGGTGTATTCAGTCAAATTTGACATGGCTTGGTGTGGGCATGGAACACCAAAGTGGGCGTGGCCAGTCAAAGTTTGTGTCCATACACATGTTTTCTTACACAGAGCATTAAGAGAGATGTTGCTTCCACTCCACTTTTAAACACATTAAGGGGGATGGTGCTTCTTCTCCTACTTTGAATACATGTACTTTTGTCTTCAGCATTAATACACAACTTTTCTTACACAGAGCATAAAAAAGGATGTTGCTTCCTCTCCTCGTTTTACAACAAGTATTTTATTTGCAATGTCAATACACATATTTTCTTACACAGAGCAATAAGAGAGATGTTGCTTTCTCTCTTCGTTTGAACACTTGCGTTTGTCTCTTCAGCATCAGTACAAACAATTTCTTACACATGGCATTAAGGGAGATGTTGCATCCTCTCCTCCATTTAACACATGTGTATTTCTCTTCAGCATCAATACTCGCATTTGTTTACAAAGAGTGCTAAGAGAGACGTTGCCTCCACTCTTATTTTGCACGCGTCTTTTTCTCTTCAGCGTCAATACACATGTTTTCTCACATAGAGTATTATGAGAGATGTTGCATCCTCTCTTTGTTTAAACACATGTGTTTTTGTCTTCAGCATCAATACATGTTTTCTTACATAGAACATTAAGAGAGTTGTTTCTTCCACTCCTCATTTGAATACATGTATTTTATTTTCAATGTCAATACACACGTTCACTTACTCAGAGCAATAAGAGAGATGTATTCTCTCCTCGTTTGAACACATGCATTTTTCTCTTCAGCATCAGTACAAACATTTTCTTACACACAGAATTAAGAGAGATGTTGCTTCCTCTCCTCCTTTGTACATATGTGTTTTTCTCTTCAGTGTCAATACTCACATTTGCTTATGAAGAGCATTAAGAGACATGTTGCCTACACTCTTAGTTTGCAAACTTCTTTTTCTCTTCAGCATCAATACACAAGTTTTCTTACAGAGTGCATTTAGAAACATGTTACTCCCTATTTTCTCCACTTTGACGGGCCATGACAACTTTGATTTGCCACACCCACTTTGACTTAACACACCCACTCCAAGTCATACCCACTTTGCCTGGCCACTGCAATTTTGAATGACCACGGCCACACCGGACCACGGCAACTTTGTCTGACCATACCCACACCAAGCCATGCTTACTTTCACTGAATAAGGCTACTTTGACTGGCCAGGAACACTTTGACTGACCACGGCGACAACATGCCACACACACATTGACTGACCATGCCCACTCCAGACCACAAATACTTTAATTAAACAAGCCCACTTTGGCCAAGTCCAGTTTGACTGCCCATGTGCAAACAATACCATGTCCACTTCGACCAGCCATGCCAACTTTGACTGGCCATGCCCACTTTGACTGACCTTGCCCACTTTGACTGTACACGGCCAGTTTGACCATGGCCACAACATGCCATGCTTTCTTTAATTGACCACACCCCCTTTGAGTGACCACGCCCACACCAAACCATGCCCACTTTGACTGGGCATGGCCACTATGAATGACCATGACCACAACAGAGCATACCCACTTTGATTGATCACACCCACACCAGGCCACAGCCACTTTAATTGACCAAGCCCATTTCCACTGGCCGTGCACACTTTGACTGACCATGGCTAAAACAGGTCACAGCCACTTTGACCATGCCCACACCAAGCCACACTTACTTTTACTGACCACGGCCACTATTAATGACCAGGCCCAAACAAATCCATACCCACCTTGACCGGCCATGCCAACTTTGTTTGGCCATTTCCACTTTCACTGAACTTGCCACATTGCCTGTCCATGGCCAGTTTGACCACGGCCACAACATTCCAAGCTTTCTTTGATTGTCCACACCCACTTTGACTGACCATGCCCACTCCGAATCATGCCCACTTTTACTGTCCCCGGCCAGTATGAATGACTACATCAACACAATAACATGCCCACTTTGACTGGCCATGCCTACTTTGACTGTCAACATGAACAGTGACTGACCACACCAACTTTAACTGCCCACGCCAATCTTGACTGAACATGCTCACACCAAGGCACACCCACTTTGACTGAACTTGCCCACTTTTACTGTCCACGGCCACTGTGACCATGGCTACAACATGACAGGCACATTTTGATTGACCACATCCACTTTGACTAACTATGCCCACACCAAACCATGCCCAATTTGACTGGCCTTGGCCACTATGAATGACCATGACCACAAGAGGCCAGACCCACTTTTATTTATGATGTCCACATCAGGCCACAATCACTTCAATTGACCAAGCCCATTTCCACTGGCAATGCACACTTTGATTGACCACAGATACAACAGGTCACAACCACTTTTTCTGACCACGCCCACACCAAGCCACACTTACTTTAACTGCACATGGCCACTGTGACTGGACATGGACACTTTGACTGACCATGGCCACAACATGCCACGCTCAAATTGCTGGAATGCGCTCATACTATGCCACAAATACTTTAATTAAATAAGCCCACTATGAATGGCCACGTCCAATTTGACTGGCCACACACACTCTTCTTATCCACAACCACTTTGAAAGAGCACACCCACTTTGACACACCACGCCCACACTCTGTTAATGCTCTGGGTATGAAAACGTGTGCATTGACGCTGAAGAGAAAACACATGTGTCTAAACAAGTAGAGGACTCAACATCTCTCTTAATTCTCTGTGTAAGAAAATGTGCGCATTGTCACTGAAGAGAAAAACACATGTGTTCAAAGGAGGAGAGGAAGCATCATCTCTCTTCCTCTGTGTGTAAGAAAATGTTTGTACTGATGCTGTGTGTAAGAAAATGTTTGTACTGATGCTGAAGAGAGAAATGCATGAGTTCAATCAAGGAGAGAAAGCAACATCTCTCTTATTGCTCTGTGTAAGAAAACATGTGTATTGACGCTGAAGACAAAAATACATGTGTTCAAACGATGAGAGGAAACAACATCTCTCCCACTTTGACTTGACACAGCCACTTTGAATGATCACGGCCACAGCAGCTCACGGCCACTTTGTCTGACCATGCCCTCACCAAGCCATGCATTCTTTGACTGAATAAGG
Source organism: Sigmodon hispidus (assembly GCA_004025045.1). NCBI lineage: Eukaryota > Metazoa > Chordata > Mammalia > Rodentia > Cricetidae > Sigmodon > Sigmodon hispidus. The sequence goes on from PVIH01006038.1 coordinate 70,550, forward strand.
CCACATTGACTGGCCACGCACATGTTGACTGACCATGCTCACACCAGGCCATGAATACTTTAATTAAACAAGCTTACTTTGGCCAAGTCCAGTTTGACTGACCATGCACATACAATACCATGCCCACTTGGACAGGCCATGCCAACTTTGACTGGCCAAGCCCACTTTGAACTCGCCCAATTTGACTGTCCATGGCCATGTTGACCACGGCCACAACATGCCTCACATTCTTTGATTGATCACACCCAATTTGACTGATCATGCCCACACCATACCATGCCCACTTTGACTGGCCATGCCAAGTTTGACTGGCCATGACCACTTTGACTGTCCACACAAAAACAATACCATGTACATTTTGACCGACCACTCACAAGTGACCAAACGTGCCCACTTTGACTGGCCATTCCCATGTTGACAGACCACACCCAGTTTGACTGACAATAAAAACTTTGACTGACCACGCCCACTTTGGTGGTCCATGCCCACACCAAGCCATGCGAACATGGACTGGTCATGCCCACAGTGAATGACCATGCCAACTTTTACTGTCCCCATGAACAGTGACAGACCACACCCACTTTAACTGGCCACGCCAATGTTGACTGAACATGCCCACACCAAGCCACACCCACTTTGACTGAACTCATCCACTTTGACTGTCCACTGCCACTGTGACCATAGCCACAACATGCCACGCATTCTTAGATTGACCACACCCACACTGACTGACCAAGCACATTTTCTTACACAGAGCATTAAGAGAGATGTTGCTTCCTTTCCTTGTTTGAAGACATGTGTTTTTGTCTTCAGCATCAATACACACATTTTCTTACACAGAATATTGGAAATTTTGACCACTCTCATTGTTTAAACACAATTTTTTTTGTCTTCAGCGCCCATACACATGTTTTCTTACACAGAACATTAAGAGAGCTGTTGCATCCTATCCTTAATATTACACATGTGTTTTTCCCCTAAACATCAATACACATGCTTTCTTACACAGAGCCTTAAGAGAGATGTTACTTTCTGTCCTCCTTTGATCATAATGTTTTTTTCTTCAGCATTTATACACACACTATTTTGCACAGAGCATTAAGAGAGATGTTGCTTCCTTGCTTTGTTTGAACACATGTGTTTTTCATTCTGCATCAATACATGCTCTCTTACATAGAACATAGAGAGATGCTGCTTCCTCTCCTTGATTAAACAAATGTGTTTTTATCTTCAGCATGGATAATCACATTTTCTTACACAGACCATTAAGAAACCTGTTACTTCCTATACTCTCCACTTTGCCGAACCACGTCCACTTTGATAGGCCACAACCACTATGACTTATCATGCCCTATCCAAGCCACACCCACTTTGACTGGTCACAACCACTTTGAATGACCACGGCCATACCAGATCACAGCCACTTTGTCTGAACATGCCCACACCAAGCCACACTTACTTTGACTGAATACGGCCACTTTGACTGGCCATAGACCCTTTGTCTGACCATGGCCACAACATTCCATGCACACATTGACTGACCACACCATGCCCTTTTAGACTGAACTCGCCCACTTTGACTGCCCATGGCCACTGTGACCATGGCCACAACATGCCACATCTTCTTTGATTGACCAACCCACATTGACTGACCAAGCACACACCAAACCATACCCATTTTGACTGGCAACCGTCACTTTGAATGACCACAACCACAATAGGCCACTCCCACTTTGAATGACAATGCCCACACAAGGCCACAACCACTTTAATTGAACAAGCCTATTCCGAATGGCCATGCATACTTTGACTGACCATGACTACAACAGATCATAGCCACTTTGTCTGACCATGCCCACACCAAGGCATGCTTACTTTGACTGCACACAGCCACTGTGATTGGACATGGACACTTTGATTGACCATAGCCACAACATGCCACGCCCACATTGACTGAATACACTCACACCAGGCCACGAATACTTTAATTAAACAAGCCCACTTTGACTGGCCACATACACTTATCATGTCCATGCCTACTTCGACAGACCACTCCCGTTTTGACTGACAATACAAACTTTGACAGGCTACGCCCCGCCCACTTTGGTGCTACATGCCCAAACCAAGCCATGCCAAATTTGACTGAACACAAACACTTAGACTGACCACGCCCACAATGGCTGACCACGTCCTTTTCTGGCCTCATTTGAACACATGTGTTTTTCACTTCACCAGGAAAACACACATTTTCTTCCACAGAGCATTAATAGAGATGTTGCTTCCTCTATCATTTGAACAGATGTGTTTTTTTCTTCAACATCAATAGTCAGGTTTTGCTACCCAGAGCATTAAAGGAGATGGTGTTTCCTCTCCTCCTTTGAACACATGTTTTTCACTTCAGCGTCAATAATCACGTTTTCTTACAAAGAGCATTAACATAGATGTTGCCTCCACACCTAGTTCACACATGTCTTTTTCTCTTCAGTGTAAATACACATGTTTTCTTACACAGAGCATTAAGAGAGATGTTCAGTCCTCTACTTGTTTAAACTCATGTGTTTTTCTCCTCAGCGTCAATTCACATATTTTCTTACATAGAGCATTAAGAGAGATGTTGCTTCCACTCCTTTGAACACATTTTTTTTCTCCTCAGCAACCATAGACTTGTTTTCTTACACAGAGCTTTAAGACAGATATAGCTTCCTTTCCTCGTTTGAACACATTTGTTTTTCTCATAGCACACATACACAGGTTTTCTTACACAGAGCATTAAGAGAGATGTTGCTTCCTTTCCTTGTTGAACACATGTGTTTTTGTCTACAGCGTCCATACACACATTTTCTTACACAGAGCATTAAGAGAGGTGTTGCTTCCTCTCCTTAATCTAACACATGTGTCTTTCTCCTAAACATCAATACACATGTTTTCTTACACAGAGCATCAAGAGAGATATTGCTTTCTCTCCTCGTTTGAGCACATATGTTTTTTCCTTCAATGTCCATACACTCATTTCTTACACAGAGCATTAAGAGAGATGTTGCTTCCTTGCTTCATTTGAACACATGAGTTTTTCTCTTCTACATCGATACACACATTTTCTTACACAGAGCTTTAAGAAACATGTGACTTCCTATACTTTCCACTTTGGCAGGCCACGCCCACTTTGATTGGCCACACCCACTTTGACTTTCCACACCCACACCAAGCCACACACACTTTGACTGGCCACGGCCACTTTCAATGACCACGACCACACTGGATCACAGCCACTTTGACCATGCCCACCCCAAGCCACGCTTACTTTGATTGAATAAGGCCACTTTGACTGGCCATGAACACTTTGACTGGCGACAGATACAACATGCCACACACACATTGACTGACCATGCTCACACCAGGCCACAAATACTTTAATTCAACAAGACCACTTTGGCCACATCCAGTTAGACTGTCCATGCCCACACAATACCATGCCAACTTTCACTGCTCATGCCAACTTTGATTGGCCACGAACACTTTGACTGACCATGCCACACAATACCACACACACTTTGACCGACCATGGACAAATGACCCAACATGCACATTTTGATTGGCCATGGACACTATGAATGACCATGACCACAACAGGCCACACCCACTTTGTTTAATCATGCCCACACCAGGCCACAATCACTTTAATTCACAAAGCCCAGTTCCACTTGCCATGCACACTTTGACCACGGCTACAACAGGTCACAGCCACTTTTTCTGACCACACACACACCAAGCCACACTCACTTTCACTGCACACAGCCACTATGACTGTACATGGACACTTTGACTGACCATGGCCAAAACATGCCATCCCCACATTGACTGACCATGGACACACCAGGCCACGAATACTTTTATTAAACAAGGCCACTATGACTGGCCACGTCCAGTTTACTGGCCACATACATTTTTCATGTCCACACACACTTTGACAGAGCACACTCACTTTGACACAGGATGCCCACACCAAGCTCCACCTACTTTGACTGAACACAACCACTTGGACTGACCATGCCTTCTTCTGGCCTCATTTGAACACATGTGTTTTTCACTTCAGCAGGAAAACACACATTTTCTTCCACAGAGCTTTAATAGAGATGTTGCTTCCTCTATTGTTTCAAAAGATGTGTTTTTTTCTTCAATGTCAATAGTCTCGTTTTGCTACCCAGAGCATTAAGAGAGATGGTGCTTCCTCTCCTCCTTTGAACACATGTGCTTTCCTCTTCAGGGTTAATACACAACATTTATATCACAGAGCATTTAAGGGGAGGTTATTTCCTCTCCTCGTTTGAACACATGTATTTTATTTTCAATGTCAATACACATGTTCTCTTACACAGAGCAATAAGTGAGATATTGCTTTCTCTCCTTGATTGAACTCATGCATTTTTGTCTTCAGCATCAGTACAAACATTTTCTTACACACAGCATTAAGAGAGATGATGCTTCCTCTCCTCCTTTGAACACATGTGTTTTTCTCTTCAGAGTCAATACTCACACTTGTTTACAAAGAGCATTAAGAGAGATGTTGCATCCAATCATAGTTTGAACACATCTTTATTCTTCAGAGTCAATACACACATTTTCTTACACAGAGCATTAAGAGTGATGTTGAGTCCTCTACTTGTTTAAACACAGGTGTTTTCTCTTCAGCGTCAATACACACATTTTCTTTCACAGAGCATTAAGAGAGATGTTGTTTCCTCTTCTCATTTGAACACATGTATTTTTGTCTTCAGCATCTATACACATGTTTTCTTACATAGAGAAAAGAGAGATGTCCCTTCCACTCCTCATTTGAACACATTTGTTTTTCTCGTCAGCCTCCGTACATAAGTTTTCTTACAAAGAGCATTAAGAGAGATGTTGAGGCCTCTCCTTGTTTAAACAAAGGTGTCTTTATCTTCAGCACCTATACACATATTTTATTACACAGAGCATTAAGAGTGGTGTTGCTTCCTCTCCTTAATCTAACACATGTGTTTTTTTCTAAACACCAATACTCATGTTTTCTTACACAGAGCATTAAGAGAGATGTTGCTTCCTTTCCTTGTTTGAACACATATGTTTTTGTCTACAGTGTCCATACACATATTTTCTTTCACAGAGCATTAAGAGAGGTGTTGCTTCCTCTCCTTAATCTAACACATGTGTTTTTCTCCTAAACATCAATACACATGTTTTCTTACACAGAACATTAAGAAAGTTATTGCTTTCTCTCTTCGATTGAACACATTTTTTTCCTTCAACGTCCATACACACACTTTCTTACACTGAGCATTAAGAGAGATTTTGCTTCTTTGCTTCATTTGAACACATGAGTTTTTCTCTTCTACATCAATACACACATTTTCTTACACAGAGCATTAAGAAACATGTTACTTCCTATACTCTCTACTTTGACGGGCCATGCCCACTTTGATTGGCCACACCCACTTTGACTTACCCCACCCACACCAAGCCACATATACTTTCACTGGCCACGGCCACTTTGAATGACCACGGCCACACTGGATCACAGCCACTTTGACCATGCCCACACCAAGCCACACTTACTTTGACTGAATAAGGCTACTTTGACTGGCCATGAACACTTTGACTGGCCATGGACACAACATGCAACACACACATTGACTAACCACACTCACACCAGTACATGAATGCTTTAATTAAACAAGAAAACTTTGGCCACATCCAGTTTGACTGTCCATGCCCACACAATACCATGCCCACTTTCACTGACCACACAGCAACTTTGATTGGCCACGACCATTTTGACTGACCATTCCCACAAATTACCACACACACTTTGACCGACCATGCACAAGTGACAGAACACGCACATTTTGACTGGCCACGGACACTATGAATGACCATGACCACAACAGGCCAAACACACTTTAATTGATAAAGCCCACACCAGGCCACAACCACTTTAATTCAACAAGCCCTTTTCCACTGGCCATGCACACATGACTGACCAAGGTTACAACAGTTCACAGCCACTTTGTTTGAACACGCCCACACCAAGCCACACTCACTTTGTCTGCACATGGCCTCTTTGACTGAACATGGACAGTTTGACTGACCATGGCCACAGCATGCCATTCCCACATTGACTGACTACACTGACAACAGACTATGAATACTTTAATTAAACAAGCCTACTATGACTGGCCATGTCCAGTTTTACTGGCCACACATACTTTTCATTTCAACGTCCACTTTGACTGGCAACAGCCACTATGAATAACCATGACCAAAACAGGCCACACCCACTTTGATTGATCATTCCCACAGCAGGCCAAAACCACTATAATTGACAAAGTCCATATCCACTGGCCATGCACACTTTGACTGACCACGGCTACCACAGGTCATAGCCACTTTGTCTGACCTTAGCCACACTAAGCCATGCTTAATTTAACCGCACATGGCCACTGTGACTGGACATGTACACTTTGACTGACCATGGCCACAACATGCCACACCAACATTGACCGACCATCCTCACACCAGGCCATGAATACTTTAAATAAACAAGCCCAGTATGACTGGCCATGTCCAGTTTGACTGACCACACACACTTCTCATGTCCACGACAACTTTGACAGAGCACACCCACTTTGTCGCACCACACCCACACCAAGCCACTTCAACTTTGACTGAATACACCCACTTAGACTGACCATGCCCACAATGGCTTACCACGCCCTCTTCTGGCCTCATTTGAACACATGTGTTTTTGGCTTCAGCAGAAAAACACATGTATTCTTCCACAGAGCATTAATAGAGATGTTGCTTCCTCTATTGTTTGAACAAATGTGTTTTTTTCTTCAACGTCAATAGTTACGTTTTGATACCCAGAGCATTAAGGGAGATGGTGTTTCCTCTCCTCCTTTGAAGACATGTATTTTTCTCTTCAGCATTAATACACAACTCTTCTTACACAGAGCATAGAGATTTTGCTTTTTCTCCATAATCTAACACATGTGTTTTTCTCCTAAACATCAATACACATATTTTCTTACACAGAGTATTAAGAGAGATATTGCTTCCTCTCCTCATTTGAACACATATGTTTTTTTCCTTCAATGTCCATACACACACTTTCTTACACAGAGTATTAATAGAGATGTTGCTTCCTTGCTCCGTTTGAGCACATGAGTTTTTCTCTTCTGCATTGATACACACATTTTCTTACACAGTGCATTAAGATACATTACTTCCTATACTCTCTACTTTGAAAGGCCACACCTACTTTGATAGGTCACACCCACTTTGACTTACCATGGCCACACCAAGCCACACACACTTTGACTGGCGACGGCCTCTTTGAATGACCACGGCCACACCGGATCACAGCCATTTCGACCATGTCCACACCAAGTCACGCTTACTTTGACTGAATAAGGCCAGTTTGACTGGCCACGAACACGTTGACTGGCCACAGACACAATATGCCACACACACATTGACTGACCACGCTCACACCAGGCCATGTATATTTTAATTAAACAAGGCCAATTTGGCCATATCCAGTTTGACTGACCATGCCCACACAATACCATACACATTGAGAATGACCACGCCCACACAATACCACACAAACTTTGAACAACCATGCACAAGTGATCGAACATGCACACTTTGACTGGCCACAGACACTGTGAAAGAGAAAGACCACAACAGGACACCCCCACATTGATTGATCACGCCAACACCAGGCCACAACCACTTTAATTGACAAAGCCCATTTCAACTGCCCATGTACACTTTGAATGACTACGGCTACAGCAGGTCATTGCCACTTTGTCTGACCATGCCCACGCCATGGCATGCTTACTTTGACTGCACACATCCACTGTGACTGGACATGGACAATTTGACTGATCATGGCCACAAGATCCTATGCCCACATTGACTGAATATGCTCAAACCAGGCCAGGAATAATTTAATTAAACAAGCCACTATGACTGGCCACACACATTTTTCATGTCCACACCCACTTTGACAGAGCACAACCACTTTGATGCATGACGCCCACACCAAGCCACGTTAACTTTGCCTGAACACACCCACTTAGACTGACCATGCCCACAATGGCTGACCACACCCTCTTCTGGCCTCATTTGAACACATGTGTTTTTCACTTCAGTGAGAAAACATACGTTTTCTTCCACAGAGCATTAATAGAGATGTTGCTTCCTCTATCGTTTGAACAGATGTGTTTATTTCTTCAATGTCAATAGTCATGTATTGCTGCCCAGAGCATTAAGGGAGATGGGGCTTCCTCTCCTCTTTGAACACATGTGCTTTTCTCTTCAGCAGAGCATAAACATGGATGTTGCTTCCTCTCCTCATTTGAAAACATGTATTTTATTTTCAATGTCAGTACAAATGTTTTGTTACACAGAGCAATAAGAGAGAAGTTGTTTTCTCTCCTTGACTGAACACATGCTTTTTTCTCTTCAACATCAGTACAAAATTTTTCTTACACACAGCATTAAGAGAGATGATGCTTATCTCCTTCTTTGTACACATGTGTTTTTCTCTTCAGCATCAATACTCACGTTTGTTTACAAAGAGCATTAAGAGAGATGTTGCCTCCACTCCTAGTTTGCACACTTCTTTACTCTTCAGCATCTATACACACATGTTCCTACACAGAGCATTAAGAGAGATGTTGAGTCCACTACTTGTTTAAACACATGTGTTTTCTCTTCAGCGTCAATGCACATGTTTTCTTACTTAGAGAATTAAGAGAGATGTTGCTTCCACTCCTCATTTGAACACATTTGTTTTACTTGTCAGCATCCATACACAAGTTTTCTTAAACTGAGCATTAAGAGATGTTGCTTCCTTTCCTTGTTTGAACACATGTGTTTTTGTCTTCAGCGTCCATACACATGTTTTCTTACACAGAGCATTAAGAGAGATGTGGCTTCCTCTCCTTAATCTAACACATGTGTTTTTCTCCTAATCATCAATATACATGTTTTCTTACACAGAGCATTAAGACAGATGTTGCTTCTCTCCTTGTTTAAACACATATGTTTTTTTCTTCAGCGTCCATACACACACTTTCTTACACAGAGCATTAAGAGAGATGTTGCTTCCTTGCTTCATTTGAACACATGTGTTTTGCTCTTCTGCAATGATACACACATTTTCTTACACAGATCATTAGGAAACATGTTACTTCCTATACTTTCCACTTTGAGAGGCCACACCCACTTTGATTGGCCACAAAAACTTTGACTTATCAAGACCACACCAAGCCATGCACACTTTGAGTGGCCACAGCCACATTGAATGTCCATGGCCACACCGGGTCACGGCCACTTTTTCTGACCATGCCCTCAACAAGCCATGCCAAATTTGACTGAACACACATACTTAGACTGACCATGCCCACAATGGCTGACCACGCCCTCTTTTGGCCTCATTTGAACACATGTGTTTTTCACTTCAGTGGGAAAACACACATTTTCTTCCACAGAGCATTAATAGAGATGTTGCTTCCTCTATCGTTTGAACAGATGTGTTGTTTTCTTCAATGTTAATAGTCACGTTTTGCTATCCATAGCATTAAGGGAGATGGTGCTTCCTCTCCTTCTTTGAACACATGTGCTTTTCAGTTCATAGTTAATACACATCTTTTCTTACACAGAGCATAAAAATGGATGTTGTTTCCTCTCCTCATTTGAACACATGTATTTTATTTTCAGTGTCACTAAACATGTTTTGTTACACAGAGCAATAAAAGAGAAGTTGCTTTCTCTCCTTGATTGAACCCATGCTTTTTTCTCTTCAGCATCAGTACAAACATTTTCTTACACATAGCATTAAGAGAGATGATGCTTCCTCTCCTCCTTTGAACACACATCTTTTTCTCTTCAGCATCAATACACATGTTTTTTTTTACAAAGAGCATTAAGAGAGATTTTGCCTCCTCTCCTCATTTGATCACATGTGTTTTACTCTTCAGTGTCAATACTCCTGTTTTCTTACACAAAGGATTAAGAGAGATGTTGTCTGCACTCCTCATTTGAACACATGTGTTTTAGTCTTCAGCATCTATACATGTTTTCTTACAAAGAGCATTTAGAGAGATGTTGCCTCTTCTCCTCATTTGAACACATGTGTTTTTGTCTTCAGTGTCTATACACATTTTCTTACATAGAGCATTAAGAGTGATGTTGCTTCAACTCCTCGTTTGAACACATTTGTTTTTCTTGTCAGAGTCCTACACACATTTTTTAACATAGAACATTAAGAGAGATGTTGCTTCCTTTCCTTGTTTGAACACATATGTTTTTGTCGTCAGTGTCAATAGACACATATTCTTACACAGAGCATTAAGAGAGATGTTGAACCCTCTCCTTGTTTAAACACAGGTGTTTTTATCTTCAGGGCCAGAATACATGTTTTCCTACAGAGAGCAATAAGAGAGATGTTGTTTCCTCTCCTTAATCTAACACATGTATATTTCTCCTAAACTTCAAAACACAGAGCATTAAGAGAGATATTGCTTTCTGTCCTCTTTGGTCACATATGATTTTTTATTCAGCATCCATACACACACTTTCTTACACAGGTCATTAAGATAGATGTTGCTTATTGCTTCATTTGAACACATGTGTTTTTCTGTTCTGCATCAATACACCCTCTCTTACACAAAGCATTTAGAGTGATGTTGCTTCCTCTCCCTGTTTAAACACAAGTGTTTTTATCTTCAGTGTCGATACAAACATTTTCTTACACAGAGCATTAAGAAACATGTTACTTCCTATACTCTCCATTTTGAGGGGCCATGACAATTGTAATTGGCCACACCCACTTTGACATAACACACCCACACCAATCCACGCCCACTTTTGATGGCCTCAGCCATGATGAATGAGCAAACCCACACCGGATCATTACAATTTTGTCTGACCATGCCCACCCCAAACAATGCTTACTTTGACAGAACTTGCCCACTTTGCCTGTCCACGGCCACTTTGACCATGGCCACAATATGTCACACTTTCTTTGATTAACCACACCCACTTTGACTGAGCATGCCCACTCCAAACCACGCCCACTTTCACTTTCCACGGCCACTATGAATGACCATGCCCACATAATTCTACACACACTTTGACCGGCTATGCCAACTCGACTGGCCATGACCACTTTGACTTACCATGCCCATACAAAACCATGCACACTTTGACCAACCAACTACAAGTGACCGAATATGCCCACTTTGACTGGACACACACATGTTGACAGACCATGCCCAATTTGACTGACCATACAATTTTTGACTGGTCATGCCCACTTTGGTGTTCCATGCCCACACCACACACACCAAATTTGACTGAACACACCCACTTAGACTGACCACACCCACAATGGCTGACCACTCCCTTTACTGGCCTCATTTGAACACATGTGTTTTTCACTACATTGGGGAAACACATGTATTCTTCCACAGAGCATTAATAGAGATGTTGCTTCCTCTATCATTTGAAGAGATGTGTTTTATTCTTCAACATCAATAGTCACGTTTTGCTACCCAGAGCATTAAGGGAGATTGTGCTTTCTCTCCTCCTTTGAACACATGTTTTTCACTTCAGTGTCAATACTCACTTTTGCTTACAAAGAGCATTAAGTTAGATGTTGCCTCCACTCTTAGTTTTCACATGACATTTTTTCTTCAGGGTCAATACACATGTTTTCTTTCAAAGATCATTAATAGAGATGTTCTATACTCTACTTGTTTAAACACATGTGTTTTTCTCTTCAGCATCAATACACATGTTTTCTTTTTTTCCTTCTTTATTTTGTATTTATCAAAAGAAAACAGTAAAAAGAATTTAAATGCGGAAGAGTTAACAATAACTATACAGAGGATAAGAAACATAAGCATGGCTTTTCAAGGGTGGAAATGCAAATAAGATTGCTACACATATATTTTCTTTGTGTTCAGCTTTCCCTCTGAATTTTTTTTCCATCCCTGTATATCCTCATTCAAGGTCTCTTCCCCCTCCCACCATATCTGGTCATTTTTCTTCTCTGCAACTCCCCATCGCCTCTCTTGGCAGGGAGCAGACAGTCCTATGGTCCCACTGACCTAATAATGCACATGTTTTCTTACATGGAGCATTAAGAGAGATGTTGATTCCACTCCTCTTTTGAACACATATATTTTTCTCCTCATCGTCAATACACACATTTTCTTACACAGAGCATTAAGAGAGATGTGGTTTCCTCTCCTCGTTTGAACACATGTGTTTTTGTCTTCAGCCCCTATACATGTGTTTCCTTACATAGAGCATTAAGAGAGATGTTGCTTCCACTCCTCGTTTGAACACATTTGTTTTTCTCCTCAGCATCCATAGACACGTTTTCTTACACAGAGCATTAGAGATGTTGAGCACTCTCTTTGTTTAAACACAGGTGCTTTTTTCTTCAGGGCCGATACTCATGTTTTCTTACACAAAGCATTAAGAGAGGTGTTGCTTTCTCTCCTTAATCTAACACATGTGTTTTTCTCCTAAACATCAAAATACATGTTTTCTTACACATTGCATTAATAGATATGTTGCTTCCACTATCATTTGACAGATGTGTTTTTTTCTTCGGGGTCAATAGTCATGTTGTGCTACCCAGAACATTGAGGGAGATGTTGCTTCCTCTCCTCCTTTGAACACATGTCTTTTATTTTCAATGTCAATACACATGTTTTCTTATACAGAGCAATAAGAGAGATGTTGATTTCTCTCCTCATTTAAATACATGAATCTTTCTCTACAGCATCACTACAAACATTTTCTTACACACAGCATTAACAGTGATGTTGCTTCCTCTCCTCCTTTGAACCCTTGTGTTTTTCTCTTCAGCATCAATACTCATGTTTGCATACAAAGAGCATTAAGAGAAATGGTGCCTCCAATCCTAGCTTGCACATGTCTTTTTCTCTTCAACATCAATACACACGTTTTCTTACACAGAGCATTAAGAGAGATGTTGAGTCCTCTACTTGTTTAAACACATGTAATTTCTCTTCAGTATCAATACACATGCATACTTATACAGAGCATAAAGAAAGATGTTGTTTCCTCTCCTCGTTGGAACACATGTGTTTTTATCTCCAGTGTCAATACACACATTTTCTTACACAGAGCATTAGAGATGTTGAGCCCTCTCCTTGTTTAAACACAGGTGTTTTTATCTTCAGCACCCATACACATGTTTTCTTACTCAGAGAATTAAGAGAGTTGTTGCTTCCTCTTCTTAATCTAACACATTTGTTTTTCTCCTAAACTTCAATACTCATGTTTTCTTACACACAGCATTAAGAGAGATGTTGCTTTCTGTCCTCATTTGAACACATATGTTTTTTTTTCACCTTCCATACTCACACTTCCTTACACAGAGCATTAAGATAGATGTTGCTTCCTTGCTTCGTTTGAACACATGTGTTTTTCTGCTCTGCATCAATATGAACTCTCTTACAAGGAGCATAAAAAGAGATGTAGCTTCCTCTCCTCATTTGAACACATATATTTTATTTTCAATGTCAATACACACGTTTTCTTACACAGAGCAATAAGAGAGATGTTGCTTACTCTCCTCGTTTGAACACATGCATTTTCTCTTCAGAATCAGTACAAACATTTATTTACACATAGCATTAAGACAGATGTTGCTTCCTCTCCTCCTTTGAACACATGTGTTTTTCTCTCCAGTGTCAATACTCACATTTGCTTACGAAGAGCATTAAGAGAAATGTTGACTCCAGTCCTAGTTTGCACACGTCTTTTTCTCTTCAGCCTCAATATACACGTTTTCTTTAACAGAGCATTAAGAGAGAAGTTGAGTCCTCTACTTCTTTAAACATATGTGTTTTTCTCTTCAGCAACAATACAGATGTTTTCTTACATAGAGCATTAAGACAGATGTTGCTTCTTTCCTTGTTTGAACAAATGTGTTTTTGTCTTCAGCATCAGTACAAACATTTTCTTAAACACAGCATTAAGAGAGATGTTGCTTCAACTTCTCCTTTGAACACATGTGTTTTTCTCTTCAGCATCTATACACATGTAGTCTTACATAGAACATTAAGATAGATGTGGCTTATAGTCTTTGTTTGAACACATTTGTTTTTCTCATCAGTGTCCATACACACGTTTTCTTACAAACAGCTTTAAGAGGAATGTTGCTTCCTTTCCTTATTTGAACACATGTGTTTTTGTCTTCAGTGTCTATACACATGTTTTCTTACACAGAGCATTAAGAGAGATGTTGAGCCCTCTCCTTTTTTAAACACAGACGATTTTATCTTTAGCACCCATACACATTATTTCTTACACAGAGCATTAAGAGAGATGTTCCTTTTCTCCTCATTTTCACAGATATGTTTTTTCTTCAGCGTCCAAAAACACACTCTCCTACACAGAGCATTAAGAGGGAAGTTGTTTCCTTGCTTCCTTTGAACAAATGTGTTTTTCTCTTCTGTATTGATACACACATTTTCTTACACAGAGCATTAAGAAACATGTTATTTCCAATACTTTCCACTTTGACAGACCACACCCACTTTGATTGGCTACAAACTTTTTGAATAAACACCACCACAGGAAGCCACGCACACTTTGACTGGCCATAGCCACTTTGAATGTCCATGAATACACCGGGTCATGGACACTTTGTCTGACAATGACCACACCAAGCCACACTTACTTTCTGAATAAGGCCACTTTGACTTGTCACAGACAGTTTGACTGACCATGGTCACAACATTCCACTCACATATTGTCTGACCATGCTCACACCAGGCCATGAATAATTTAAATAAGCAAGCCTCATTTGGTCACCTCCAACTTAACTGACCATGCCCACACAATACCATGCACACTTTGACTGACCACAACCACACAATACCACACACACTTTGACCAACTAGGCACAAGTGATTGAACGTGCATACTTTGACTGGCAATGGACACTGTGAAAGGACACGATGACAACAGGTTTCAACCACTTTGATTGATCATGCCAACACATCTTTTTGTCTTCAACATCAATACACACGTTTTCTGACACAGAGCATTTAGACAGATGTTGAGTCCTCTACTTGTTTAAACACACGTGTTTTCCTCTTCAGGGTCAATACATATGTTTTCTTACATAGAGCATTAAGAGAGATGTTGGGCCCTCTCCTTGTTTAAACACAGGTGTTTTCATCTTCAGTGTCCATGCACATGTTTTTCTACATAGAGTGTTAAGAGAGGTGTTGCTTCCTCTCTTTAATCTAGCACAAGTGTTTTTCTCCTAAACATCAATACACATATTTCTTAAATAGAGCATTAAAAGAGATGTTGCTTTCAGTCCTCATTTAATCACTTATAATATTTTATTCAGCCTCCATACACACACTTTCTTACAAAGAGCATTATGATAGATGTTGCTTCCTTGGTTAATTTAAGCACATGTGTTTTTCTGCTCTGCATCAATACACACTCTCTTACACGGAGCATAAAAAGAGATGTAGCTTCCTCTTCTCGTTTGAACACATGTATTTTATTTTCAATGTCAATACACATGTTTTCTTACACAGAGCAATAAGAGAGATGTTGCTTTCTCTCCTTTTTAAACACATGCATTTTTCTCTTCAGCATCAGTACAAACATTTTTTTACACACAGCATTAAGAGAGAAGTTGCTTCCTCTCCTTTTTTGAACACATGTGTTTTTCTCTTCAGTGTCAATACACGTTTGTTTTCGAAGAGCATTAAGAGAAATGTTGACTCCAGTCCTAGTTTGCACACGTCTTTTTCTCTTCAGCGTCAAAACACACATTTTCTTACACATAGCAAAAAGAGAGATGTTGTTTCCTCTCCTCGTTTGAACACATGTGTTTTTGTCTTCAGCCCCATACACATTAACTTACACAGAGCATTAGAGAGATATTGCTTACTTTCCTTGTTGGAACACATGTGTTTTTGTCTTCAGCATCAATACACATGTTTTCTTACACAGAGCATTTGAGATGTTGAACACTCTCTTTGTTTAAACACAGGTGTTTTTATCTTCATTGCTCATACACATGTTTGCTTGCACAGAGCATTAAGAGAAGTGTTGCTTCCTCTCCTTAATCTAACACATGTGTTTTTCCCCCGAAACATCAATACACATGTTTTCTTACACATAGCATTAATAGAGATGTTGCTTCCTGTATTATTGGAACAGATGTGCTTTTTTCTTCAATGTCACTAGTCACGTTTTGCTACCCATAGCATTAAGGGAGATGGTGCTTCCTTTCCGCCTTTGAACACATGTGCTTTTCTCTTCAGCGTTAATAAACAACTTTTCTTACAAAGAGCATAATAAGAGATGTTGCTTCCTCTCCTCTTTTGAACACATGTATTTCATTTTTAATGTCAACACACATGTTTTTATATGGAGCATTAAGAGAGATGATGTTTTCTCTCCTCATTTGAACACATGGATCTTTCACTTCAGCATCAGTACAAATATTTTCTGACACACAATATTAAGAGAGATGATGCTTCCTCTCCTCCTTTGAATACATGTGTTTTTCTCTTCAACATCAATACTCATGTTTGTTTATAAAGAGCATTCATAGAGATGTTGCCTCCACTCCTAGTTTGCACATGTTTTTACTCTTCACCGTCAATACACACGTTTTCTTACACAGAGCAACAAGAGAGAAGTTGAGTCCTCTACTTGTTTAAACACATGTGTTTTTTCTTCAGCATGAATGCACATGTTTTCTTTCACAGAGCATTAAGGGCGATGTTGTT
The DNA here is from genome assembly GCA_004025045.1 of Sigmodon hispidus. NCBI lineage: Eukaryota > Metazoa > Chordata > Mammalia > Rodentia > Cricetidae > Sigmodon > Sigmodon hispidus. The sequence goes on from PVIH01006038.1 coordinate 87,406, forward strand.
ACTTCTCCTCGTTTGATCACATGTGTTTTTGTCTTCAGCAACTATACACATGTTTTCTTACATAGAGCATTAAGAGACATGTTGCTTCCACTCCTCATTTAAACACATTTGTTGTTCTCGTCAGCATCCGTACACATGTTTTCTTACACTGAGCTTTAAGAGAAATGTTGCTTCCTTTCCTTGTTTGAACACAGGTGTTTTTGTCCTCCACTTCCATACACATGTTTTCTTACACAGAGCATTAAGAGAGATGTTGCTTCTCTCCACCTTTGAACACATATGTCTTTTTTTCTTTAGCATCCATACACACACTTTCTTACACAGAGCATAAAGAGAGAGTTGCTTCCTTGCTGTGTTTGAATACATGTGTTTTTCTCTTCTGCATCAATACACACATTTTATTACACAGAGCATTAAGAAACATGTTACTTCCTATACTTTCCTCTTTAACTGGCCATGCCCTCTTTGATTGGCCACAACAACTTTGACTTAATAAGACCACACCAACCACACACACTTTGACTGGCCAAAGACACTTTGAATGTCCATGGCCACACCAGTTCACGGCCACTTTGTCTGACCATGCCCACACCAAGTCATGCCAACTTTGACTGAACACACCCACTAAGAATGACCATGCCCACAGGGGCTGACCTGGCCCTCTTCTGGCCTCATTTGAACACATGAGTTTTTCACTTCAGTGGGAAAACACATGTTGTCATCCACAGAGCATAACTACAGATGTTGCTTCCTTGATCGTTTGAACAATTGTATTTTTTTCTTCAATGTCATTAGTCATGTTTTGCTACCCAGAGCATTAATGGAGATGGTGCTTCCTCTCCTCCTTTAAAGACATGTGCTTTTCTCTTCAGTGTTAATACACAACTTTTCTGACACAGAGCATAAAAAGTGATGTTGCTTTCGCTCCTCGTTTGAACACATGTATTTTATTTTCAATGTCAATACACGTTTTCTTACACAGAGCATTAATAGAGATGTTGCTTCCTGTATCAATTCAGCAGATGTTTTTTTTTCTCAATGTCAATAGTCACGTTTTGCTACCCAAAGCTTTAAGGGAGATGGTGCTTCCTCTCCTCCTTTGAACACATGTGTTTTTCATGTCAGCATCAATACTCATGTTTGCTTACAAAGAGCATTAAGAGAGATGGTGAATCCACTCCTAGCTCGCAGCCATCTTTTTCTCTTCAGCTTCAATACACATGTTTCCTTACACAGAGCATTAAGAGAGATGTTTCCTCTCCTCGTTTGAACACATGTGTTTTTGTCTTCAGCATCTATACATATGTTTTCTTACATAGAGCATTTACAGAGATATTGCTTCTACTCCTCGTTTGAAAACAAATGGTTTTCTCCTCAGTGTTCATACACACATTTTCTTACACAGAGCATTAAGCGAGATATTGCTTCCTTTCCATGTTTGGACACATCTGTTCTTGTTTTCAGCATCAATACACACATTTTGTTACATGAAATATTAGAGTTTTGAGAACTCTCATTGTTTAAACACAGGTTTTTTTAGTCTTCAGCGTGCATACACATGTTTTCTTACACAGAGCATTAAGAGAGCTGTTGCTTCCTCTCCTTAATCTTACACATGTGTTTTTCTCCTAAACGTCAATACACATGTTTTCTTACACAGAGCCTTAAGAGAGATGTTGCTTTCTGTTCTCTTTTCATCACAATGTTTTTTTCTTCAGCATTTATACACACACTATTTTACATAGAGCAACTCCCATTTTGACTTATCATGCCAACACTAAACCACGTACCCTTTGACTGGTCATGACCACTTTGAATGACCACAGCCAAACTGGGTCACGGCCATGTTGTCTGAAAATGGCCACACAAATACACACTTACTTTGACTAAAAAAATGGGCTTGGTTTCTAGTGGGCATGGTCTGTCACAGTGGGTGTGGTCACAGTTGATGCTTCCTCTCTTCCTTTGAACACATGTATTTTTTTCTTCAGTGACAATACTCACTTTTTTTTTTACAAAGAGCATTAAGAGACATGTTGCATCCACCCCTAGTTTGCACAAGTCTTTTTCTCTTCAGCGTCAATACACATGTTTTCTTACACAGAGCATTAAGAAAGATGTTGAGTCCTCTACTTGTTTAAACACGTGTGTTTTTCTCTTCAGCGTCAATACACATGCTTCCTTACACAGAGCATTAGAGATGTTGAGCCCTCTCCTTGTTTAATCACAGGTGTTTTAATCTTCAGTGTCCATACCCATGTTTTCTTACAAAGAACATTCAGAGAGGTGTTTTTTCCTCTCCTTCATCTAACACATGTGTTTTTCTCCTAAACACCAATACACACATTTTCTTAAAAAGAACATTAAGAGATATTTTCCTTTCTTACATCATTTAAATACATGTTATTTTTTATTCATTATCCATACACACACTTTCTTACACAGAGCATTAAGAGAGATGTTGCTTTCTTGCTTCGTTTGAACACATGTGCTTTTCGTTTCTGCATCAATACATGCTCTCTTACACAGAGCATTTAGAGTGATGTTGCTCGCTCTCCCTTTTTAAACACATGTGTTTTTATCTTCAGTATCGATACACACATTTTCTTACTCAGAGCATTAAGAAATGTTTCTTCCTATACTCTCCACTTTGACAGGCCATGCCCACTTTGATTGGCCACACCCACTTTGACTTATCATACTCATATCAATCCACGCCCACTTTGACTGGACATGGCCACTTTGAATGACCATGGCCACACTGGATCACGTTCACTTTGTTTGACCATGCCCACACCAAGCCACGATTACTTTGCCTGAATAAGGCCACTTTGATAGGCCATGGACACTTTGACTGACCACGCCCACATAATACCATGCACACTTTGACTGACCACTCACAAATGACCAAACAAACCCACTTTGACTTGTCCAGAACATGTTGACAAACCACACCCAGTTTTACTGACCATACAATCTTAGAATGGCCACTCCCACTTTGGTGGTCCATGCCCACACCAAGCCATGCGAACATAGACTGGTCATGACCACAGTGTCTCACCATGCCCACTTTGACTGTACACATGAACAATGACTTATCACACCCACTTTAACTGGCCATGCAAATATTGACTGAACATGCCCACAACAAGCTACACCCACTTTGTCAGAACTTGCCCACATTGATTGTCCACGGCCACTGTGACCACAGCCACAACATGCCACTCCTTCTTTGTTTGAATACACCCAGTTTGACTGACCATGCCCACACCAAACCACTCCAAATTGACTCGCCACGGCTACAGTGACCACGGCCAAAGCATGCCACACCTTGTTTGAGTGAACAAATTCACATTTCTGACCATGCATACACCAAACCATGCCCAATTTGTCAGGTCACGGCCACTTTGAATGACCATGGCTGCACTGGATCACAGCCACATTTTCTGCCCATGCCCACAACAACCATAGCTTACTTTGACTGAATAAGGCCACTTTGACTGGCCACAGACACTTTGACTAACTACGGACAAAACATTCCACCTACACATTGACTGACAACACTCACACCAGGCCACAAATACTTTAATTAAACAAGCCCACATTGGCCAAGTCCAGTTTGACTGACCATGCACACACAATACCACACCCACTTTGACTGGCCACAACAGTTTAGACTGGCCATGCCCACTTTGGCTGAACTCACCCACTTTGACTGTCCACGACCACTATGAATGACCACGTCCACAAAATACCACGACTTTGATCGGCCACGCCAAATTTGGCTGGCCACGACCACTTTGACTGACCACACCCACACAATGCCATGCACACTTTGACCAACTACACACAAGTGACCAAACATGCCCACTTTGACTGGCCATGCCCATGTTGACAGACAATGCCCAGTTGGTCTGGCCATAAAACTTTAAATGCCCAGGCCCACTTTGTTGGCCCACGCCCACACCATGCCATGCCAACATGTACTGGTCATGCACACAGTGACTGACCACCCCTAATTTGACTGTCCACCTGAACAGTGACTGACCATGCCCACAATAACTGACCATGCCAATGTTGACTGAATATGCCCACAACATGCCATGCCTACTTTGAATGAACTTGTCTACTTTGACTGTTCACGGCCACTGTGATCATGGACACAACATTCCACGCCGCCTTATTTGATTGACCACACCCACATTGACTGTGTTCAAATGAGGAGAGGAAACCACATCACTCTTAATGCTCTGAGTAAGAACATGTGTGTAATGACACTGAAGAGAAAAAGATGTGTGCAAGCTAGGAGTGGAGGCAACATCTCTCTCAATGCTCTTTGTAAGCAAATGTGAGTATTGAGGCTGAAGAGAAAAACACATGTGTTCAAAGGAGGAGAGGAAGCAACATCTCTCTTATTGCTCTCTGTAAGAAAATAAGTATTGACATTGAACATAAAATACATGTGTTCAAACGAGGAGAGGAAGCAACATCTATTTTTATGCTCTGTGTAAGAAGAGTTGTGTATTAACACTGAAGAGAAAAGCACATGTGTTCAAAGGAGGAAAGGAAACACCATCTCCCTTAATGCTGTGGGTAGCAAAACGTGACTATTGACGTTGAAGAAAAAACACATCTGTTCAAACAATAGAGGAAGCAACATCTCTATTAATACTCTGTGGAAGATTACATGTGTTTTCCCATAGAGTGAAAAACACATGTGTTCAAAAATGTCCAGAAGACGGCGTGGTCAGCCATTGTGGGCATGGTCAATCTAAGTGGGTGTGTTCACTCAAAGTTCGAGTGTCTTGGTGTGGGCATGGTGTGTCAAAGTGGGTGTGCTTTGTCAAAGTGGTTGTGGACATGAAAAGTGTGTGTGGCCAGTCAAAGTGGACATGGCAAGTCATAGTGGGCTTGTTTAATTAAAGTATTCATGGCCTGGTGTCAGCATGGTCAGGCAATGTGGGTATGGCATGCTGTGGCCATGGTCAGTCAAAGTGTCCAAATTCAGTCAAATAGGCCATGTGCAGTCAAAGTGAGTGTGGCTTGGTGTGGGTGTGACCAAACAAAGTGGCTGTGACCTGTTGTAGCCATGGTCAGTCAAATTGTGCATGGCCAGTGGAAATGGGCTTGGTGAATTAAAGTGATTGTGGCCTGGTGTGGACATGATTAACTAAAGTGGGTGTGGCCTATTGTGGTCGTGGTCATTCATAATGTCTGTGGCCAGTCAAAATGTGTGTGATCTGTCACTTGTGCATGGTCCTTGAAAGTGTGTGTGATAGCGTGTGGGAGTGGTCAGTCAAAGTGGTCGTGGCCCGTGAAAGTGGGCGTTGTGTTGTATGGGCATGTAGAGTCATACTGGATATGGCCAATGTGGGCTTGTTTAATTAAAGTATTCGTGGCCTGGTGTGAGTGTGGTCAGGCAATGTGTTTGTGGCATGTTGTGTCCGTGGTCAGTCAAAGTGTTTGTGGCCAGTCAAAGTGGCCTTATTCAGTCAAAGTAAGAATGGCTTGGTGTGGGCATGGTCAAAATGGCTGTGATCCGGTGTGGCCGTGGTCATTCAAAGTTGCCATGTACAGTCAAAGTGTGTGTGGCTTGGTGTGGGTGTGGTAAGTCAAAGTGGGTGTGGCCATTTAAAGTGGGCATTGCCTATCCGAGTTGAGAGTATAGGAATTAACATGTTTCTTAATGCTCTGTATAAGAAAATGTGTATATCCATGCAGAAGAGAAAAACTCTTGTGTTCAAATGAAGCATGGGAGCAACATCTCTCTCAATGCTTTGTGTAAGAAAGTGTGTGTATGGACACTGTAGGAAAAAACATATGTGTTCAAACGAGAAGAGAAAGCAATATCTCTGTTAATGCTCTGTGTAAGGAAACATGTGTATTGATGTTTAGGAGAAACACACATGTGTTAGATTAAGGAATGGAAGCAACACCTCTCTTAATGGGTGTGATCAATCAAAGTATGTGTGGCATGTTGTAGCCGTGGTTACAGTTGCTGTAGACAGTCAAAGTGTGCGACTTCAGTCAAAGTGGGCATGGCTTGCTATGAGCATGTTCAGTCAACATTTTCCTGGCCAGTCAAAGTAGGTGTGGTGAGGCACTGAGGGTATGACCAGTCCATGGTGTCATAGTTTGGTGTGGGTGTGGACCACCAAAGTGTGCATGGAAGTCAAAGTTTGTATAGTCAGTCAAACTGAGCATGGTCTGTCAAAATGGCATGGTCAGTCAAAGTGGGCATGTTCAGTCACTTGTGTGTCATCACTCAAATGTGCATGTTATTGTGTGTGCATGGTAAGTTGAAGTTGTCATAGCCTGTCAAAGTTGGCATGGCTGGCCAAAGTGGGCTTTGTGTTGGATTCATATGGTCATTCATAGTGGCCATGGCCAGTAAAAGTGGGAGTGGTTTGGTGTGGGCACCATCAGTTAAATTGGGTATGGTCAATCAAAGAAAGCATGGCATGTTTTGACTGTGGTCAAAGTGGCTGTGGTCAGCCAAAGTGGGCGAGTTCAGTCATAGTGGTCATGGTCAGTCAAAGTTTGCATAGTAGGTCAAAGTGTGCATGTTATAGTGTGGGTGTAGTCAATCAAAGTGTTCGTGGCCAGTCATAGTTGGAGTGGCTGGTCAATGTGTGTGTGGTATTGTGTGGGTATGGTCATTCATAGTGGCCATGACCAGTAAATGTTGGCATGGTTTTGTGTGGGCGTGGTCAGTCAATATGGGTATGTTCAATCAAAGAATGCGGGGCATGTTGTGGCCGTGGTCAAAGTGGCCATAGACTGCCAATGTTGGTGACTTCAGTCAAAGTGGGTGTGGCCAGTCAAAATGGGCATGGCCAGTCGAAGTGGGCATGTTCGGTAACTTGTGCGTGGTTGGTCAAAGTGTGCATGTTATTGTGTGTGCATGGTCATTCATAGCGGCCGTGGCCAGTGAAAGTGGGTGTGGTTTTATGTGGGCAAGGTCAGTAAATATGGGTATGGTCAATCAAAGAATGTGTGGCATGTTGTGGCCGTGGTCAAAGTGGCCGTGGACATTCAAAGTGGGCAAGTTCAGTCAAAGTGGGTGTGGCCAGTCAAAGTTGCCATAGCCGGTCAAAGTGGGGGTGGTATTGTGTGTGCATGGTCAGTCAAACTGTACTTGGCCATAGTGGGCTTGTTTAATTAAAGTATTGCTGGCCTGGTGTGAGCGTGGTTATTCAAGGTGTGCGTGCATGTAGTCATTGTGGTCAGTCAAAATGTCCATGGCCAGTGAAAGTGGCCTTATTCAGTCAAAGTAAGCATGGCTTTGTGTACGCATGGTCAGACAAAGTGGCTGTGATCTGGTATGGCCGTGGTCATTCAAAGTGGCCATGGCCAGTCAAAGTGGGAGTGGCTTGTTGTGGGTGTGGTAAGTCAAATAGGGTGTGGCCAATCAAAGTTGTCGAGGCCCAACAAAGTGGAGAGTATAGGAAGTAACATGTTTCTTAATATTCTGTGAAAGAAAAAGTGTGTATCAACACTGAAGATAAAAACACATGTGTTTAAACAAGGAGAGGAAGCAACATCTCTCTTAATGCTCTGTGTGAGAGAGCATGTATTGAAGCAGAAGAGAAAAACACATGTGTTCAAATGAAGCAATGCAGCAACATCTCTCTTTATGCTCTGTTAAAGAAAATATATGTATGGGCGCTGAAGATAAAAACTCCTGTGTTTATACAAGGAGAGGACTCAACATCTCTTTTAACGCTCTGTGTAAGAAAACATGTATATGGACGCTGAAGACAAAAACATATGTGTTCAAACAAGGAAAGGAAGCACATCTCTCTTAATTCTGTGTGTAAGAACATGTGTGTACGTACACTGACGAGAAAAACAAAGGTGTTCAAACGAGGAGTGGAAGAGACATCTCTTTTAATGCTCTATGTAAGAAAACATGTGTATACACGCTGAGGACAAAAATACATGTGTTCAAATGAGGAGAGGAAACAACATCACTCTTAATGCTCTGTGTAAGAAAATGTGTGTATTGAAGCAGAAGAGAAAAACACATGTGTTCAAAGGAGGAGAGGAAGCAAGATCTCTCTTAATGCTCTGTGTAAGAAAATGTACTGATGCTGAAGAGAAAAATTTATGTGTTCAGACGAAGAGAGAAAACAACATCTCTCTTATTGCTCTATGTAATAAAACATGTGTATTGACATTGAAATTAAAATACATGTGTTCATACGAGGAGAGGAAGCACCATCTCCCTTAATGCTCTGGGTAGCAAAACATGACTATTGACATTGAAGAAAAAAACACATATGTTAAAACCATAGATTAAGCAACATGTCTATTAATGCTCTATTGAAGAAAACGTGTGTTTTCCCACTGAAGTGAAAAACACATTTGTTCAAATGAGGCCAGAAGGGGGAATGGTCAGCCATTGTGGGCATGGTCAATATAAGTGGGTGAGTTTAGTCAAAGTTGACATGGCTTGGTGTGGGCATGGTGTGTCAAAGTGCGTGTGTGTGGTGAGCCGCTTTCTGGCCTGCAGAATGATGTGTCACCACATGTACGATTCTTCTCAGATCACACTTTATTGGAGTACACCTCAGATGAGAATGGTGGAAAGAAGATCCCAAGCCTGAAATTCAGCCTGCTTATATAGGGAAGCCAGGATGTGTGATTGGTGCCCAACGTAATGCCTCATTAGCATATAGCTGGTGATATGTCCAAAGTAACACCTCATTAGCATATAGCTGGTGTTATGTCCAAAGTAATACCTCATTAGCATATTCAGGGATCATATCAGACAGGTCACAACTCGATGCCTTATTAGCATAAGCAGCACAGATGCAATAACTGGGGTCCAGCAAGTTGTGCAAGGGCCAACCGCACCATACTTCTCTCTCTTTTTGTTTTTCTAATGGCACATACAGGATATACGCCATACAGGTGTTCACCTCATGATTTCCCACCTCTCAAAGGCTGTTTCCTGCTGCCAGGATCCCTGAGACACCTTCTTGCGTGCAAGGCCAGTGATAGCAGCAGGGTGCAAAGGACATCTCAGAGGAGAATGATTCCCTATAGGGGTGCAGTGGCAGCTAAAGCCTCTCTGTGCAAGGACAATCATTATAAACCACTAAGGGAGGAGAGCCATGCTACAGGGGAGTGCCCTGCAACAACAGCCAAGAATGCCTGAGTGAGTAGGACTCTTTAAGGACACGCTCTGATGTGAATACAGCAAACCAGGCAGAGGCAAAAAAAATCCTAAATAAACAGCAGGTTCCCACTCCCACCCACTCCTTGAAAAAGGAAAGGGCAGAAGTGAGCCAAGAAGAAAAATCCCCAAGTGTAACAGGCTCCAATTTTGTAGCATTCAAACGTGTGATGTGGAACTTTTGCTTGAGGACTAACTTTCTGGCCTCTTTAGGCCAATTCTCACTTTCTGCCTGAATCAGGGGAAGATGGTCAGGGGTATCCATATCAGCATCATCCTAAGGGTCATACTCAATGTGTCTCATCAATCTTGATGACACCCAGACTGGCTCCTGATTCTGTGGAGAAACACATAAAGATCCCCTGGATCGAATGGTAATGAAACCCGGGCCTCGTCATTGATTAGAAAGTATATCCTTCTGCAAAATGTTGCCTTGATTGTTGGGTTGTGACGTCATATGACATTCGGCAGTGGTTTCACTTTTATCATTTAAATTTAGAAAAATTATAGTGAATAAAGTGAAAAAGAGCCTTTGTTTGGCGGTGCAATTCTCTGCTATTCCCCTTTTTGTTTTTTTGCAGGAATACCATGAGCATACGATGTGCACGCTCGATTATCACTTGCCTTTGTGAATTATAGGGCAGGCCTGTGATATGTTTCACTTACATTTTGTGACAAAATGAGGCACAACTCTTAGATGTAAAGGCTGGACCTTTGTCTGTTTACAGTGTATCGGGCTTGCCCCAAGTGGCCCAAGCTTCAAGGCAGTGGGTAATTACATTGTGAACCTTTTCCCTAGAAAGTGGTGTAGCGTGCATTACCCCAGATCATGTATCAATGGAGACATTCACATACTGAAGCTTTACAAAGGATGGAACATGTGTAACATCCATCTGCCAAATTTCAAGTGGAAAAAAATGCCTCTGGGATTAACCCCTATTTTCTGAGCAGGGAAGAATTGCACACAAGCAGAACAGCTTTTCACAATATTCCTAGCTATCTCCCTAGAAATTTTAAATTTAGTTCTTAAAACAGCAGATGAAACATGGTAAAAGCTATGAAACTCTCGCGCTTGTGTTTCTGAGTCCAATGCCACAAAAGCGCATGTTGCCAGATCAACTTCTTCATTGGCTTTTGCCTTAGGACCAGGTAACAAAGAGTGAGCTCAGTTATAGGTAATATAAAAGGAATTGGATTGATGCAACATTTCACCTCTTATTCCTGCTAAAAGTGAGGCTACCATACTAGAGGGTTTAATATAGGAAACCATTTCTAAATTTTTAACAGCATTCAGCACATATGATGAATCAGACCAAATTGAAAGACTCAGGAAAACATTTAAAAACCTCTAAAACTACTTGGAATTCTACTATTGGGGAGCATTTGGATGGCACTCAACAGTTACAGGTGAGGATCCTTGCACCATGTAGGCTCCTTTCCCAGTCTTAGACCCATCTTTGTAGATGGTTAAAGCATTGCTCAATGGTTACTCCCATGTGATCTGAGGGTACACCACAGGCTGCTGAACTACGAATCTTAAAATTCACTCTTGGGCAAATGATTATCAATTGTACCACAAAAGGCACAAACCAATATAGCCCATTCTGAGGTAGTGACAGCCAATATCTCTACTTGTTCTTTTGTATAAGTGAATAAAGTCAGTCAGGTATCTTGGCAAATGATGCAATAGATTGTTTAATGCCTAATAATGCAACCTCAGCCATCATGGATGGATAGTGGGACAAGGTTCACATCCATGTATATTTAGAATGAATCCACATTAGAGGCCCTTCTTGCCAAAGAACACCAGTTGGAAAGCCTAAAGTGAGGAGGATACACATCCAAATGTGCTTGGATTCATCACAGCGCACGAACTGTGCCCTAGTAATTGCTTGATCTACCTTTTGAAGTGTTATCTGAGCCTCTGGGGTTAGTTGGCATGGGGAATTAAGATCTGGGTTTCCCTCTAAAATATCAAATAAGAGTTTAAGCAAAAAGTGAGTTAATTTCAAATATGTCCAAATACAATTTATATCTCCAAGCAATGTTTGAAAATCATTTAGATTCTTTAAGCAATTGGTCCTAATTTCTATCTTTTGTGGTCTAACATGGGCATTGTGAGTAATAGCTCCTGAAAACTCAATATCTCCTCCCTTCTGTATCTTCTCCGGAGCAATAAATTAATCTTTATCTTTTAATTCCTTGGTTAAGAGACTAAACATTAATTCTAAAAATTGCATAGAAGGGGCTGCTTCCAATTTTTCTTTAGAAAGAGGCTACTGAGTTACCCATACAGGTGCAGTGGCCATCTGGCACTCTCTTGTACACTGCTCATAAAATAATTGCTTTATTAGCAGCAGTGCGGTTTCCACATCACCAAAAATTTGTCCTGCTCCATCCATTATGGAAGCTACAAAGACAGAAAATGGTTCAGTGCTGCCCTGTATTATTTTCATTAGGTTTCCTGAGATCTCCCCCTTATTGGGGAGGGCTCACCAAGCCCTAATGTTGATGGTGTTTATTTGAGTATAAACTTCCACAGGATATGCTGTTTGATCATTTACCCATTGTCCTTGCCCTAACAGCATATCTGAACTCCATGCTGGCTGCCCATTGACAGCGTTCTCCTGGGCCTATGTGCCAGATCAGTCACAATTGACTTCTAGTCTAAATATTGCTCAGGATTGAGACACGCTTTTGCTAAGCTACTCCAGTGACAGGGTGTCATGGCAGATCTACTCAATGCCTCAACCTGTGCTACTGTAAAAGACACAGTAGTGCCATAAGTGAGGACAGACTCTGCCAGGGATTTCACTGTCTCAAAATCTAAATGCTCATGATACCTTTGCCCCTGGTTATCTTGATAAACTGGAAAAGCCAGGGGCACACTAGGATGCAGCTCATGCTGGAATCTCTTCCACAATTTTGTGTTTTCCGGTGGCTAAGAACAGATGCCCTCACCAGGCTGGCAATACGGATGTGGGGGGCAATAGGTGTTTTAAATGAAACAAATCATAATTACTGACTCTGCCCCTCTTGGCTGCTTTTAACACATCTATCTCTGTCATTGCTAGCAAGCAGAGTGGACTCAGAAAAAAACCTTAATGAAGAAGCTCCTTAAGAACCAAAATAATTGGACATGAGGTTAAAAACCTCATCCTTCTATAACTTTTAATTACTAACTTAATTTAATGCTCACACCATTACTCTTCAACTGCTCTTTGAAAGCTGTTGCAATCAGGCGAGAGGAATTTACACCCATATCCTTACCTATTTAAAAACCTTTATATCCTAAACAACTCCAAACTACCTACAGGTTAGATCCGCTGGTCAGCAAACACCCCGTTCTCTGCTTTTTTCTACAAGCAGAGTTTTCCTCTTTAATACAGGTCACACTACTTTCTTGTGAGACTTACAGTTTAACCTTCCTGATAAGGGCAGTTCTGAATCTCCTTCAGACTCTACTGCAGCAACCTCACCGACGGTCCACTCTGTGTGTCGAGTTCTGAATAGGTCTTCTCTGTGGGGCACAAAGGTTCCCTGGTTTCAGCGCCACTTGTGGTGAGCCGCTTTATGGCCTGAAAAATGACGAGTCACCACATGCATGATTGTTCTCTGATTACACTTTATTGGAGTAGACCACAGTTGAGAAAGGCAGACGGAAGACCCCGAGCCTGAAATGCAGCCTGCTAATATAGGGGACCCGGGACATGTGATTGGTGCACAAGGTAATGCCTCATTAGCATATAGCTGGTGATAGGTCCAAAGTAATACCTCATTAGCATATAGCTGGAGATAAGTGGTAAGGAGTGCCAAATTAGCATAAGCTGCACAGATGTAATAGCTAGGGTCCAGCAAGTTGTGCAAGGGCCAATCGCACCCTACTGGACTGCTATTTCAAAGTGGGCGTGGACATGAATAGTATGTGTGGCCAGTCAAACTGGACATGGCCAGCCATAGTGGGCTTGTTAAATTAAAATATTTGTGGCCTGGTGTGAGCGTGGTCAGTCAATGTGAGCATGGCATGTTATGGCCATTGTCAAAGTGTCCATGTGCAGTCATAGTAGCTGTGTGCAGGCAAAGTAAACATGGCTTGGTGTGGGTGTGGTCAAACAAAGTGGTTGTGACCTGTTGTAGCCGTGGTCACTCAAAGTGTGCATGGCCAGTTGAAATGGGCTTGGTAAATTAGAGTGGTTGTGGCCTGCTGTGGGTGTGATCAATCAAAGTTGGTGTGGCCTGTTGTGGTCGTGGTCATTCACAGTGGTCGTGGACAGTCAAAGTGGGTGTGGTCAATCAAAGAAGGGGTAGCATGTTTTATCCGTGGTCAAAGTGGCCTTGGACAGTAAAATTGTGTGTGTTCAGTCAAATTTGGCATGGCTTGCTGTGGGAGTGGTGTGTCAAAGTGGGTGTGCTTTGTGAAAGTGAGTGTGGACATGAAAAGTGTGTGTGGCCAGTCAAACTGGACGTGGACAGCCATAGTGGGCTTGATTAATAAAAGTATTCGTGGCGTGATTTGAACAGGGTCAGTTAAGGTGGGCATGGTATTTTGTGGCCATGGTCACTCAAAGTGTCCATTTCCAGTCACAGTGGGATTGTGCAGTCGAAGTAAGTGTGGCTTGGTGTGGGCATAGTCAGACAAAGTGGCTGTGATCCAGTGTGGCCATGCTCATTCAAAGTGGACGTGGACAGTTAAAGTGGGTGTGGTTTGGTGTGGTCATGGTCTGTCAAACTGGGTGTGGTCAATCAAAGAAGGCATGGCATGTTGTATCCGTGGTGAAAGTGGCCGTGGACAGTAAAAGTGGGTGTTTTCATGAAAGTGGCATTGCTTGCTGTGTGTATGGTCAGTCAACATTGGCGTGGCCAATTAAAGTAGGCTTGGTCAGTCACTGTTCACTTGGACAAACAAAGTAGGCATGGTCAGTCACTGTGGGCATGACCATTCAAAGTTGGCATGGCTTGGTGTGTGCGTGGACCACCAAAGTGGGCATGAAAAGTAAAATTTTTATGGTCAGTCAAACTGGGCATCATCTATCAATGTTGGCATGGTCATTTAAAGTAGGCCTTTTCAGTTACTTGTATGTGGTCTGTCAAAGTGTGCATGGTATTGTGTGGGCATGGTCAGTCAAATTGTTGGTGACCAAACAAAGTTGGCATGGTCGGTCAAAGTTGGTGTGGTATTGTGAGGGCATGGTCAAACTGATCATGGTCAAAGTGGGCTTGTTTAATTAAAGTATTCACAGCCTGTTGTGGCGGTGGCCAGTCAATGTGTGCATGGCATGTTGTGGCCGTGATCAGTAAAAGTGTCCGTGGACAGTCAAAGTGGCCTTATTCAGTCAAAGTAAGCATGGCTTGGTGTGGGCATGGTCAGACAAAGAAGCTGTGACCCGGTGGGGTCATTAGAAGTGACTGTGGCCAGTCAAAGTGGGTGTGGCTAGGTGTGGGCGTGGTAAGTCAAACTGGGTGTGTCCAATCAAAGTGGGCATGACCCGTCGAAGTGGAGAGTATAGGAAGTAACATGTTTCAGAATGCTCTGTGTAAGAAAATGTGTGTATCGATGCAGAAGAGAAAAGCAGATGAGTTCAAACGAAGCAAGGAAGCAACATCTCTCTTAATGCTCTGTGTAGCAAAGTGTGTGTATGGAGACTGAAGAAAAAAACATGTGTGTTCAAATGAGGACAGAAAGCAACATCTCTCTTAATGCTCTGTGTAAGAAAACATGAGTTTTGAAGTTTAGGAGAAAAACACATGTGTTACATTAAGAAGAGGAAGCAACACTTCTCTTCATGTTCTGTGTAAGAAAACATGTGTATGGGCAGTGAAGATAAAAACACCAATGTTTAAACAAGGAAAGGAAGCAATATCTCTCTTAATGCTCAGTGTAAGAAAACGCATCTATGGAAGCTGAGGAGAAAAACAAATGTGTTCAAATGAGGAGTGGAAGCAAAATCTCTCTTAATGCTCTATGTACAAAAACATGTATATAGACATTGAAGACAAAAAGACATGTGTACAAATGAGGAGAGGAAACAAAATCTCTCTTAATGCTCTGTGTAAGAAACTGTGTGTATTGACACTGAAGACAAAAACACATGTGTTCAATCAAGGAAAGGAGCAACATCTCTCTTAATGCACTGTGTAAGATAACGTGAGAATTGACGCTGCAGAGAAAAAGATCTGTGCAAGCTAGGAGGGAGGGCAACATCTCCCTTAATGCTCTGGACTCAGAAAAATACCTTAATTATGCGCCTCCTTAAGAGCCAAAAAAATTGGACATGAGGTTAAAAACCTCATCCTTGTATAACCTTTAATTCCTACCTTAATTTAAAGCTCACACCATTACTCTTCCACAGCTCTTTCAAAGCTGTTACAATCGGGGGAGAGGAATTTACACCCATATCCTTGCCTATTTAAAACCCTTTATATCCTAAACAACCCCAAACTACCAACAGGTTAGATCCACTCATCAGCAGACACCCCGTTCCCTGCTGTTTTCTACAAGCAGAGTTTTCCTCCTTAAAGCAGGTCCCTCTATTTTCCTGTGAGAGTTACCGGTTAACCTTCCTGATTACAGCAGTTCTGAATCTCCTTCAGACTCTACTGCAGCAACCTCACCGACAGTCCACTCTGTGTGTTGAGTTCTGAATCAGTCTTCTCTGCTGGGTGAGAAGGTTCCCGGGTTTTGGCGCCACTTGTGGTGAGCCGCTTTCTGGTCTGAAGAATGATGAGTCACCACATGCCTGATTCTTCTCGGATCACACTTTATTGGAGTACAGCTCAGTTGAGAATGGTGGGAAGAAGACCCCGAACCTGAAATACAGCCTGCTAATATAGGGAAGCTGGGACAAGTGATTGGTGCACAATGTAATGCCTCATTAGCATATAGCTGATGATAGGTGGTAAGGAGTGAAAAATTAACATAAGTGGCACAGATGTAATAGCTAGGGTCAGTAAGTTGTGCAGGGGTCAACCACGACCTACTGGACTGCTTTGTCAAAGTGAGCTTGGACATGAAAAGTGTGTGTGGTCAGTCAAACTGGACATGGCCAGCCATAGTGGTCTTGTTTAGTTAAAGTATTTGTGGCCTGGTATGACCATGGTCAGTCAATGTTTGCATGGCATGTTGTGGCCATGTTCAATCAAAGTGTCCTTGTCCACTCACAGTGTCAGTGTGCAGGTAAAGTAAATGTGGCTTGGTGTGGGCATGGTCAGACAAACTGGATGTGAAACGTTGTAGCTGTGGTCACTCAAAGTGTACATGGCCAGTTGAAATGGGCTTGGTCCATTAAAGTTGTAGTGGCCTGGTGTGGGTGTGATCAATCAAAGTGGGTGTTTCCTGTTGTGATTGTGGTCATTCACAGTGGCCGTGGACAGTCAAAGTTGGCATGGTTTGGTATGGGCATAGTCAGTCAAAGTGGGTGTGGTCAATCAAAGAAGGTGTAGCATGTTGTATCCATGGTCAAAGTGGCCGTGGACAGTAAAAGTGGGTGTTCAGTCAAAGTTGGCATGGCTTGCTGTGGGTGTGGTGAGTCAACTTTGGCATGGACAGTTAAAGTAGGTGTAGTCAGTCACTGTTCACTTGGACAATCGAAGTAGGCAGGGACAGTCAATGTAGGCATGACCAGTGAAAGTTGGCAAGGCTTGGTGTATGTGTGGACCACCAAAGTGGGCGTGGCAAGTAAAATTTTTATGGTCAGTCAAACTGGGCGTGGTCTGTCAACATGGGCATGGCCATTCAATGTAGTCCTGTTCAGGTACTTGTGTGTGGCCAGTCAAAGTGGGCGTGGTATTGTGTGGGCATGGTCAAACTGGACGTGGCCAAAGTGGGCTTGTTTAATTAAAGTATTCATGGGCTGGTGTGAGCGTGGTCAGTGAATGTGTGCATGACATGTGGTGGCCGTGGCCAGTAAAAGTTTCCATGGCCAGTCAAAGTGGTCTTATTCAGTCAAAATATGTGTGGCTTGGGGTGGGCATGGTCAAACAAAGTTGCTGTGACCTGGTATAGCCATGGTCATTCAAAGTGGCCATGGCCAGTCAAAGTGGGTGTGGCTAGATGTGGGCATGGTAAGTCAAACTGTGTGTGGCCAATCAAAGCTGGTATGGCCTGTTAAAGTGGAGAGTATAGGAAGTAACATGTTCCTTAATGTTCTATGTAAAAAAATGTACATATCAATGCAGAAGAGAAAAACACATGTGTTCAAACAAAGCAAGGAAGCAACATCACTCTTAATGCTCTGAGTAAGAAAACATGAGTATTGAAGTTTAGGAGAAAAACACATGTGTTAGATTAAGAAGAGGAAGCAACAACTCTCTTAATGCTCTGTGTAAGAAAACATGTGTATGGGCATTAAAGATTAAAATACCTGTGTTTAAACAAGGAGAGAGCTCCACATGTCTAATGCTCTGTGTAAGAAAAGATGTGTATGCACAATGGAGAATAAAACACATGTGTACAAAGGAGGTGAGGAAACAACATCTCTCTTAGTGCTCTGTGTAAGAAAACGTGTGCATTGATGCTGAAGAGAGAAACACATGTGTTTAAACAAGTAGAGGACTCAACATCTCTCTTAATGCTCTGTGTAAGAACATGTGTGAATTGACACTGAAGAGAAAAAGACATGTGCAAGCTAGGTGTGGAGGCAACATCTCTCTTAATGCTCTTTGTAAGCAATCGTGAGTCTTGAGGCTGAAGAGAAAAACACATGTGTTCAAAGGAGGAGAGGAAGCAACATCTCTCTTAATGCTGTGTGTAAGAAAATGTTTATACTGATGCTGAAGAGAAAAATGCATGTGTTCAAAGGAGGTGAGAAAGCAACTTTTCTCTTATTGCTCTGTGTAAGAAAACATATATTGACATTGAACATAAAATACATGTGTTCAAACGAGGAGAGGAAGCAACATCTCTTAAAACAGCAGATGAAATATGGTATAAGCAATGTAACTCTCGTGCACATGTTTCAGAGTCCAATGCCACAAAAGGGCACATTGCCAGATCAACTTGTTCAATGGCTTTTGCCATAGGACAAGGTAACAAAGAATGAGCTCAGATATCGGTAATATAAAAGGAATTGGATCGATGCAATATCTCACCTCTTATTCCTGCTAAAAGTGAGGCTACCATACTAGAGGATTTAATATAGGAAAAAATTCCTAAATTTTTAACAGCGTTCACCACATATGATGAATCAGACACCAAATTGAAAGACTCAGGAAAACATTTAAAAACCTCTAAAACTACTTGGCATTCTACTATTTGGGGAGCATTTGGACGGCACTCAACAGTTACAGGTGAGCCCCCTTGCACGATGTAGGCTCCTTTCCCAGTCTTAGACCCATCCGTGTAGATGGTAAAGGCATTGCTCAATGGTTGCTCCCGCGTGATCTGAGGGAACACCACATGCTGCTGAAAGATGAATCTTTAAAATTCACTCTTGGGCAAATGATTATCAATTGTACCAGAAAATGCACGAACCAATATAACCCATTCTGAGGTAGTGGCAGCCAATATCTCTACTTGTTCTTTTGTATAAGGGAGTATAAGTCAAGCAGATGTCTTGGCAAAAGATGTAATAGATTGTTTAACGCCTAATAATGCAACCTCAGCCATCGTGAATGGATAGTGGGACAAGGTTCTCATCCTTTAGATTTAGAATGAAACCACAGTAGAGGCACTTCTTGCCAAAGAACACCAGTTGGAAAGCCTAAAATGGGGAGGATACAAATCCAAATGGGCTTGGATTCATCACGGCGCACCAACTGTGCCCTAGTAATTGCTTGATCTAACTTTTGAAGTTCTATCTGAGCCTCTGGGGATAGTTGGCATGGGGAATTAAGATCTCGGTTTCCCTCTAAAATATCAAATAAGAGTTTAAGCTCGAAGCGAGTTAATTTCAAATATGGCCAAATCCATTTTATATCTCCAAGCAATGTTTGAAAATCATTTAAAGTCCTTAAACAATGGTCCTAATTTCTACCTTTTATGGTCTAACATGAGCATTCTGAATAATAGCTCCTAAAATTTCAATAGCTCCTTCCTTCTGTTTCTTCTCCAGAGCAATAAATAAATCTTTGTCTTTTAATTTTTTGGTTAATAAACTAAACGCTTATTCTAATAGTTCCAAAATAGGGGCTTCTTCCAATTTTTCTTTAGAAAGAGGCCACTGAGGTACCCATACAGGTGCAGTGGCCATCTGGCACTCTCTTGTACACTGCTCATAAAATAATTGCTTTATTAGCAGCAGTGTGGTTTCCACATCACCAAAAATTTGTCCTGCTCCATCCATTATGCAAGCTACAAAGACAGAAAATGGTTCAGTGCTGCCCTGTATTATTTTCGTTAGGTTTCCTGAGATCTCCCCCTTATTGGGGAGGGCTCACCAAGCCCTAATATTGAAGATGTTTATTTGAGTATAAACTTCCACAGGATATGCTGTCTGATTATTTACCCATTGTCCTTGCCCTAACAGCAAATCTGCACTCCATGCTGGCTGCCCATTGGCAGCTTTCTCCTGGGCCTGACTATGTGCCAGGTCAGGATTCAGACACGCTTTTGCTAAGCTACTCCAGTGACTAGGCGTCATGGCAGACCTACTCAATGCGTCAACCTGTGCTACTGTAAAAGATGTAGTAGTGCCATAAGAGAGGACGAACTCTGACAGAGATTTCACTGTCTTAAAATCTAAAAGCTTGTGATACATTTGCCACTGGTTATCTTGAAAAACTGGAAAAGCCAGCAGCACACTAGTATGCAGCTCATGCTGGACTCTTTTCCACACTTTTGTGTTGCCTGGTGGCTTAGAACAGGTGCCCTCAACAGACTGGCAATATGGGGGGGGCAATATGTGCAGTAGAGGACACAAATCGTAATTACTGACTCTGCTCCTCTTGGCTGCTTTTAACTCATCTATCTCTCCCACTGCTAGCAAGCAGAGTGGACTCAGGAAAAAAACCTTAATTACACAGCTCCTTAAGTGCCAAAAATTTGGACATGATGTTAAAAACTTCATCCTTGCATAACCTTTAATTTCTACCTTAATTTAACGCTCACACCATTACTCTTCAACAGCACTTTCAAAGCTGTTGCAATTGGGTGAGAGGAATTTACACCCATATCCTTGCCTATTTAAAACCCTTTATATCCTAAACAACCCCAAACTACCAACAGGTTAGATCCACTCATCAGCAGACACCCCGTTCCCTGCTGTTTTCTACAAGCAGAGTTTTCCTCCTTAAAGCAGGTCCCTCTATTTTCCTGTGAGACTTACCGGGTAACCTTCCTGATAACAGCAGTTCTGAATCTCCTTCAGACTCTACTGCAGCAACCTCACCGACAGTCCACTCTGTGTGTTGAGTTCTGAATCAGTCTTCTCTGCTGGGTGAGAAGGTTCCTGGGTTTTGGCGCCACTTGTGGCGAGCCGCTTTCTGGTCTGAAGAATGATGAGTCACCACATGCACGATTCTTCTCAGATCACACTTTATTGGAGTACAGCTCAGTTGAGAATGGTGGAAAGAAGACCCCGAGCCTGAAATGCAGCCTGCTAATATACGGAAACTAGGACACATGATTAGGTGCACAACGTAATGCCTCATTAGTATATAGCTGGTGATAGGTTCAAAGTAATACCTCATTAGCATATAGCTGGTGATAGGTGGTAAGGAGTGCCAAATTGCATAAGCTGCACAGATGTAATAGCTAGGGTCCAGCAAGTTGTGCAAGTGTCAACCACACCCTAATGGACTGCTCTTTCAAAGTGGGCATGGACATGAAAAGTGTGTGTGGCCAGTCAAACGGGACATGGCCAGCCATAGTGGGCTTGTGTTTTTGAAGTTTTTGTGGCCTGGTGTGACCCTGGTCAGTCAATGTGGGTGTGGCATATTGTGGCCATGGTCAGTAAAATTGTCTATGTCCAGTCACAGTGGCTGTGTGCAGGCAAAGTAAACATGCCTTGGTGTGGCTGATGTCAGACTAAGTGGCTGTGAAATGTTGTAGCCATGGTCACTCAAAGTGTGCATGTCCAGTAGAAATATGGGCTTGGTCCATTAAAGTGGTAGTGGCCTGGAGTGGGTGTGATCAATCAAAGTGGGTGTGGCCTGTTGTGGTCATGGTCATTCACAGAGGCCTTGGACAGTCAAAGTTGTTGTGGTTTGGTGTGGGCGTGGTCAGTCAAAGTGGGTGTGGTAAATCAAAGAAGGTGTAGCATGTTGTATCCATGGTCAAAGTGGCCGTGGACAGTAAAAGTGGGTGTGTTCAGTCAAAGTTGACATGGCTTACTGTGGGCGTGGTGAGTCAACATTGGCGTGGTCAGTGAAAGTAGGCATGGTCAGTCACTGTTCACTTGGACAATCAACGTAGGCATGGACAGTCACTGTGGGCATGACCAGTCAAAGTTGTCATGGCTTGGTGTATGCGTGGACTGCCAAAGTGGGTGTGGTGTTTAAAATTTTATGGTCAGTCAAACTGGGCATGGTCTGTCAATGTGGACATGGTCATTCAAAGTAGGCTTGTTTGGTTACTTGTGTGTGGCCAGTCAAATTGGGCGTGGTATTTTGTGGGCATTGTGAAACTGGTCGTGGCCAAAGTGGGCTTGTTTAATTAAAGTGTTCATTGCCTGGTGTGAGCAGGGTCAGTCAATGTGTGCATGGCAAGTAATGTCCGTGGTCAGTAAAAGTGTCCGTGGCCAGTCAAAGTGGCCTTATTCAGTCAAAGTAAGTGTGGCTTGGTATTGGCATGGTCAGAATAAGTGGCTGTGACCAGGCGTGGCCGTGGTCATTCAAAGTGGCCATGGCCAGTCAAAGTGGGTGTTGCTAGGTGTGGGCGTGGTAAGTCAAACTGTATGTGGGCAATCAAAGCGGGCATGGACTATTAAAGTAGAGAGTATAGGAAGTAACATTTCTTTTAATGGTCTGTGTGAGAAATTGTGAGTATCGATGCAGAAGAGAAAAACACATAAGTTCAAACGCAGTAAGGAAGCAATATCTGTCTTAGTGCTCTGTGTAAGAAAACCTGTATGGTCACTGAAGAAAAAAACATATGTGTTAAAACAAGGACAGAATCCAACACCTCTCTTAGTGCTCTATGTAAGAAAACATGAGTATTGAAGTTTTGGAGAAAAACACATGTATTAGATTACGAAAAGGAAGCAACAACTCTCTTAATGCTCTGTGTAAGAAAACATGTATATGGGCGTTGAAGATACAAACACCTGTGTTTAAACAACGAGAGTGCTCCACATCTCTAATGCTCTGTGTAAGAAAAGGTGTGTATGGACGCTGGAGACAAAAACACAAGTGTTCAAAGGAAGAGAGGAAACAACATCTCTCTTAATGCTCTGTGTAAGAAAATATGTGTATTGACGCTGAAGAGAAATACACATGTGTTTAAACAAGTAGAGGAATCAACATCTCTCTTAATGTTCTGTGTAAGAAAACGTGTGTATTGACGCTGAAGAAAAAGACTTGTGCAAACTAGGAGTGGAGGCAACATCTCTCTTAATGCTCTTTGTAAGCAAACATGAGTATTGGTGCTGAAGAGAAAAACACATGTGTTCAAATGAGGAGAGGAAGCAATATGTCTCTTAATGCTGTGTATAAGAAAATGTTTGTACGGATGCTGAAGAGAAAGATGCATATGTTCAAAAGAGGAAAGAAAACAATATTTTTCTTATTGCTCTGTATAAGAAAACATGTTTATTGACATTGAAAATAAATTACATGTGTTCAAAAGAGGAGAGGAAGCAAAATCTCTTTTTTTGTGCTGTGTAAGAAAAGTTATATATTAACTCTGAACAGAAAAATACATGTGTTCAAAGGAGGAGAGGAAGAACCATCTTCCTTAATGCTCTGATTAACAAAACATGACTATTGATGGTGAAGAAAAAAACACATCTGTTCAAATGATAGAAGAAGCAAATTCTCTAATAATGCTATGTGTAAGAAAACATGTGTATTGATGTTTAGGAGAAAAACACATGTGTTAGATTAAGGAGAGGAAGAAACACCTCTCTTAATGCTCTGTGGAAGAAAACATGAGTATGGGCACTGAAGATAAAAACATCTGTGTTTAAACAAAGAGAGTGCTAAACATCTCTAATGCTCTGTGTAAGAAAATGTGTGTATTGATGCTTAAGACAAAATACATGTGTTCAAACAAGTAAAGGAAGCAATATCTCTGTTAACGCTCTAGGTAAGAAAACATGTCTATGAATGCTGAGGAGAAAAACAAATGTGTTCAAACGAGGAGTGGAAGCAACATCTCTCTTAATGCTCTATGTAAGAAAACATGTATATGGACGCTGAGGAGATTAACAAATGTGTTCAAAATAGGAGTGGAAGCAACTTCTCTCTTAATGTTCTGTGTAAGAAAACATGTGTATAGAGGCTGAAGGAAAAAGACATGTGTTCAAACGAGGAGAGGAAACAACATTTCTCTTAAAGGTCTGTGTGAGAAAACATGTGTATTGACCCTGTGGAGAAAAACAAATGTGTTCAAATGAGGAGTGGAAGCAACATCTCTCTTAATGCTCTATGTATGAAAACATGTGTATTGACGCTGAGGAGAAAAACACATGTGTTTAAACAAGTAGAGTACTCAACATCTCTCTTAATACTCTGTGTAAGAAAATGTGTGTATTGACGCTGAAGAGTAAAGACGTGTGCAAACTAGGAGTGGAGGCAACATCTCTATTAATGCTCTTTGTAACACAAGTGAGTTTTGATGCTGAAGAGAAAAACACATGTGTTCAAAAGAGGAGAGGAAGCAATATGTCTCTTAATGCTGTGTGTAAGAAAATGTTTGTACTGATGCTGAAGAGAAGAATGCATGAGTTCAATCAAGGAGAGAAACCAACATCTGTCTTATTATTCTGTGTAAGAAAACATGTGTATTGACATTGAACATAAATACATGTCTTCAAACGAGGAGAAAAAACAACATCCCTTTTTATGCTCTGTGTAAGAAATATTGTGTATTAACGCTGAAGGGAAAAGCACATGTGTACAAAGGAGGAGAGGAAGCACCATCAACCTTAATGCTCTGGGTAGCAAAATGTGACTATTGACATTGAAGAATAAAACACATTTGTTCAAACAATAGAGGAAGCAACATCTCTATTAATGCTCTGTGGAAGAAAACGTGTGTTTTCCCGCTGAATTGAAAAGCACATGCATTCAAATGAGGCCAGAAGTGGGCGTGGTCAGCCTTTGTGGGCATGGTCAGTCTAAGTGTGTGTTTTCAAAGTTGGTGTGGTTTGGTGTGGGCATCGTGCGTCAAAGTGGATGTGCTCTTTCAAAGTTGGTGTGAACATGAAAAGTGTGTGTGGCCAGTCTAAGTGGATGTGGCCAGTGATAGTGGGCTTGTTTAATTAAAGTATTCGTGGATGATGCGAGCATATTCAATCAATGTGGGCATAGGATCTTGTGGCCATGGTGAGTCAAATAGTCCTTGTCTAGTCACAGTGGCCATGTGCAGTCAAAGTAAGCATGGCTTGGTGTGAGCATGATCAGACAAAGTGGCTAGGGCCTGCTGTAGCCGTGCTCAGTCAAAGTGTTCATGACCTGTCGAAATGGGCTTGGTCAATCAAAGTGGGTGTGGCCTCTTGTTGTCGTGATCATTCACAGTGTCCGTGGCCAGTCAAAGTGTGCATGTTAGATCACTTGTGCATGGTCGGTAAAAGTGGGTGTGGTATTTGTAGAAGTGGTCATTCATAGTGGCCAAGGCCAGTAAAATTGGGCATAGTTTGGTGTGTGTGCTGTCAGTCCAAGTGGGTGTGGTCAATCAAAGAAAGCATGGCATGTTGTAGCCAATGTCAAAGTGTCTGTGGACAGTCAAAGAGGGTGAATTCTCTCAAAGTAGGCATGGCCAGTCAAAATTGGCATGGCTGTTCAAAGTGGGCATGGTATTCTGTGTGCATGGTAAGTCAAACTGGACTTAGCAAAAGTGGGCATGTTTAATTAAAGCATTCATGGCCTGGCGTGAGCATGGTCAGTCAATGTGTGTGTTGCCAGTCAAAGTGGTCTTATTCAGTCAAAGTTAGGAGGCTTGGTGTGGGCATAGTCCTACAAAGTTGCCGTGATCTAGTGTGGCTGTGGTCATTCAAAGTGGCTGTCACCAGTCAAAGTGGGCATGGCTGAGTTTGGGCATGTAAGTCAAAGTGGGCTTGGCCTGTCAAAGTGGAGAGTATAGGAAGTAACATGTTTAGTAATGGTCTGTGTATGAATAGGTGAGTATCGATGCTGAAGACAAAAATACATGTGTTTAATCAAGGAGAGGAAGCAGCATCTCTCTAAATGCTCTGTGTAACACATTTGTTTTTCTCCTAAACTTCGATACTCATGTTTTCTTACACAGAGCATTGAGAGAGATGTTACATTGTGTCCTCGTTTGAACACATATGTTTTTTTCTTCACCGTCCATACACACACTTTCTTACACAGAGCATTAAGAGAGATATTGCTTCCTTGCTTCATCTGAACACATGTGTTTTTCTGTTCTGCATCGATACACATATTTTCTTACACAGAGCAATAAGAAACATGTTACTTTCTATACATTCCACTTTGACAGGCCACTCCCACTTTGATTGGCCACAACCATTTTGACTTAACTCGACCACACCAAGCCACGCACACTTTGACTGGCCATAGCCACTTTGAATGTCCTTGACCAAACTGGGTCATGGCCACTTTGACTGACCACAGACATATTGACTGACCACGGCCACAACATGCCACTCACACATTGACTGGCTATGCTCACACCAGGCCCTGAATACATTAATTAAACAAGCCCAGTTTGGCCACATCCTGTTTGATTGACCATGCCCACAAAATACCATGCCCACTTTGAATGACCACGCCAACTTAGACTGGCCACAAAAACTTTGAAAGACCAAGTCCACACAATACCACACACACTTTGACCGACCATGCACAGGTGATCGAACATGCACACTTTGACTGGCCATGGACACTGTGAATGATCACGACCACAACAGGCCACACCCACTTTGATTGATCATGCCCACACCAGGACAAAACCACTTTAATTGACAAAGCCCATTTCAAGTGGCTATGCACACTTTGACTCACCATGGCTACAGCAGGCCACAGCCACTTTGTCTGACCACGCCCACACCAAGCCACATTTGCTTTGACTGCACACTGCTACTATTACTGGACATGCACAATTTGACTGACCATGGCCACAAGATCCTACGCACACATTGACTGAATATGCTCACACCAGGTCACAAATACTTTAATTAAGCAAGCCACTATGACTAGTCACAAACACTTTTCATGTCCACGCCCATTTTGACAGAGCACATCCACTTTGAAGCATGATGTCCACACCATGCCATACCAACTTTGAGAGAACACAACCACTTAGACTGTCCATGCCCACAATGGCTGACCACACCCTCTTCTGGCCTCATTTGAACACATGAGCTTTTCACTTCAGCAGGAAAACACACGTTTTCTTCCACAGAGCATTAATTGAGATGTTGCTTCCTCTATGTTTAAACAGATGTGTTTTATTCTTCAATGTCAATAGTCACGTTTTGCTACCCAGAGCATTAAGGGAGATGGTGCTTCCTCTCCTCCTTTGAACACATGTGCTTTGCTCTTGAGCGTTAATACACAATTTTTCTTACACAGAGCATAAAAAGGGATATTGTTTCCTCTCATCATTTGAACAAATGTAATTTATTTTCAATGTCAATACACATGTTTTCTTACACAGAATAATAAGACAGATGTTGGTTTCTCTCCATGATTGAACTCATGCATTTTTCTCTTCAGCGTCAGTACAAACATTTTCTTACACACAGCATTAAGAGAGATGATGCTTCCTCTCCTCCTTTAAACACATGTGTTTTTGTCTTCAGCATCCATACACACATTTTCTGACACAGAGCATTAAGAGGGATGTTGTTTCCTTGACTCCTTTGAACACATGTGATTTTCTCTTCAGTGTCAATACTCACATTTGTTTGCAAAGAGCATTAAGAGAGATGTTCCCTCCACTCCTAGTTTGCACACATCTTTACTGTTCAGCGTCAATAAACATGTTTTCTTACACAGAGCATTAAGAGTGATGTTGAGTTCTCTACTTTTTTAAAAACACGTGTTTTCTCTTCAGCGTCAATACACTGGTTTTCTTAAACAGAGCATTAAGAGAGATGTTGCCCCCTCTCCTCATTTGAACACATGTGTTTTTCTCTTCAGCATCCATACACACGTTTTCTTAAGCAGAGCATTAAGAGAGAGGTTGCTTCCTTTCCTTCTTTGAACACA
The DNA here is from genome assembly GCA_004025045.1 of Sigmodon hispidus. NCBI lineage: Eukaryota > Metazoa > Chordata > Mammalia > Rodentia > Cricetidae > Sigmodon > Sigmodon hispidus. The sequence continues at coordinate 114,878 of PVIH01006038.1, forward strand.
TTTCTTTTTGTCTTCAGTGTCCATACACACGTTTTCTTACACAGAGCATTAAGAGAGATGTTGGGCCCTCTCCTTGTTTAAACATAGGTGTTTTCATCTTCAGTGACCATGCACATGTTTCCTACACAGAGCATATAGAGAGGTGTTTCTTCCTCTCCTTAATCTAACACATATGTTTTTCTCCTAAACATCAATACACATATTTTCTCACACAGAGCATTAAAAGAGATGTTGCTTTCTGTCCTCGTTTGATCACTTATAATTTTTTATTCAGCCTCCATACACACACTATCTTACACAGAGCATTAAGATTGATGTTGCTTCCTTGCTTCGTTTGAATGCATGTGTTTTTCTGCTCTGCATCAATACACAGTCTCTTACATGGAGCATAAAAAGAGATGTAGTTTTTTCTCCTCGTTTGAATACATATATTTTATTTTCAAAGTCAATACACATGTTTTCTTATACAGAGCAATAAGAGAGATGTTGCTTTCTCTCCTCATTTGAACACATGCATTTTTCCCTTCAGCATCAGTACAAACATTCTTTTTACACACAGCATTAAGAGAAATTTTGCTTCCTCTCTTCCTTTTAACACATGTGTTTTTCTCTTCAGTGTCAATACTCATGTTTGCTTATGAAGAGCATTAAGAGGAATGTTGCCTCCAGTCCTAGTTTGCGCATGTCTTTTTCTCTTCAGTGTCCATACACACGTTTTATTAAACAGAGCATTAAGAGAGATGTTGAATCCTCTACTTTTTAAACACATGTGTTTTTCTCTTCAGCGACAATACAGATGTTTTCTTACATAGAGCATTAAAAGAGATTTTGCTTCCTTTCCTTGTTTGAACAAATGTGTTTTTGTCTTCAGCTTCAGTACAAACATTTTGTTAAACACAGCATTAAGAGAGATGTTGCTTCCTCTCCTCCTTCAAACACATGTGTTTTTATCTTCAGCATCTATACACATATAGTCTTCCATAGAACATTAAGATAGAGGTGGCTTATACTGCTTGTTTGAACACATTTGTTTTTCTCGACAGCGTCCATACACACGTTTTCTTACAAACAGCATTAAGAGAGATGTTGCTTCCTTTCCTTCTTTGAACACATGTGTTTTTGTCTTCAGCGTCAATACACACATTTTCTTACACAAAATATTAGAGATTTTGAGCACTCTCATTGTTTAAACACAGGTTTTTTT